>JAHWFP010222137.1:0-45096 GCA_023313725.1 Lithobius niger | reverse complement strand
TCAGTTTAGACAAACTTCAGGTATTTTAGACTTAGTTCAGTTTAGACACTCTTCAGTCTGCCCCAGTAGAACGTCTACTGGCACCGAACGTCTACTGGTGACGTCACCAGTAGACGTTTGGGGCAGACTGAAGTATATCTAAACTGAAGAGTGTCTAAACTGAACTAAGTCTAAAATCTAAGTCTAAGTCTAAGTAGACGTTCGGCGCTTTGTGAGCAAACGGGACGATCGTCGTAGGAAACAAGATGGCTGGCGTTTTTATAAAAATAACTCGTTTGTGAATATTTGGGCTCTTGGTAAAAAACACGCGCGTCAGTTGTTTTCCAGCACTGTGTAGACGACGTATATTTAGTTGGGCTGTTTGCAGTGAAGGGATTCAGTCTGGCAAACTAAGCAAACAATTAAAAATTACGAAATATGTTTCAGAATTTGTGACTATGCACGTACTTGCGAACGATGCACTCACTCGCTACACACGTCAGTAGGAAATCAAGAATTGCAACGTTATTTTTTGAAAATTCGTTTTATAAATTAGTGTTTCAGCGAGCACACAAAACTAATTATCGGTATGGCGTCTGTTAGTCTCAATAGAGTCGACCGTTAGGCTGAAAAATTTGCCATTATCTCACGTCACTTCGATGGCGTCCACGTACAAGGGAGCGGCCATCTTGAAGCTAAGCTAAAAAAGCACCATTTTTACTGCTTCGCGTTGCTTCGAAGCACTTTCTCATCGCCTGCAAACGGGACAGTCATGAGTGCTTCAGCAAACGAAGCGCTCACGCAAACGGGACAGTGATTTTGATAAGTGCTGAAGCGCTTTGCCAAACGGGACTACTTGGGCTGGAATTCAACAAACTGATTATGCAATGGCTGCTCATCATTACACACGTGTTGGTCAACAAACGTAGATAGGAACAAACTCTTATTTATTATTAGACTTTCACGAAGCTAATAACCAGGTCTACTTTGGAATAATTAACAGATTTTCGTCGGTAACATTTCAAATAACGTGCGTTTGGTACTGCGTTAATGTCTGCAGTCCTCCAATAATTCGTGTCATTAGTTCTATGTGTCCTTCGATATCGAACGGTTTCGCTTTCAGATGGACGCGCGTGTACATTTGCCAGCTTCTTTCCGTTTTCGACTTCCGGAAGTTAGTACCGCTCGTTGACGGATCGTGGCGCAAAATAGTTCTAAAAACGGCCTATGCGTAGCAGCGGCGGAGCTAGTATCGGAGTAAATGCACGCGCTCGCCGTTAGTACTGGGCGCGAGCAAAGAGTCACACTTTTTCTGTGTCTGGTTTTATTAACTTTTGGTGCAACAAAGGAGGACTCTAATGCTAATAATATACCCCTATGTTTCAATAGTAAACAAGTCAACAGTCAAGAAGAAATCTAGCCATTTTTTTTATCCGTCTTTAATTTATTCTCGGAATTTAACTTCAACCACTTTTCCTTATCGGTCTTTAGACTTACACGCAAAAATAGTTTCGTCGATCGCGTTCCACTTTGGCTAGGGCCAACTGAGATAGTAGCTGCATTTCTCTCTACTGCTCGAGGAACGCAGCTTCTCAATGTGCCTTTACTTTGGCACGTTTCTTTCCCGATTCCGTCGTCAGGCGCGCGATTGAATAAAGTCCCTAATCGTTCACTCGACGTTGGTTCTCTGCTTGGCCTGCTTTGGCGGGAGTTAGCGAAACGGCGGGGGACCGTGAGAAAACATAAGATGCAGGTCAGGTAAATGCCACGTTTAATACTGACATCGGGCTCGTGGACCACGTAATAATTGTTTGATGATTTCTTAAAAAATTACATCCGGTAGTGTATCGAGGAAATTTGATAAAAATGGCCAACGAAGTACCGTCCCTTAATGCCACAAACCGGATGCTAACATTGTGGGGAAAAAGCTAATAGGCAGATTATAATGAGCCCACGCCACTATCCTTCCTTATGTACAACAAACCCGCAATATTGTTTAAGTAATTATGCAGTATCTCGCCAAAAAGACTAAAGTAAGGAAATACGTGTGTAAAACAACAAACCAATGACCAACATTGTGTTAGAGGGTGAAATTAAGGGAGGTTTACAAAAGGGTCTTTTTAATTACTTTATCCTTCTGTGAGCTGCTCATGTACGGTGTGTGCTATAATGTATAGATTAGACAGTTTATTTATTTGCAACATTTGTCGTCATTGCCATATTGGACTGTGACAAAACTTAACTATATCACAAAATTCTATCATGGAAACAGCAAAAATAGAAATGTAGTTAAAATGCATATATATATATAAAATCCATTGTCTGCAATATTATTTCTTCCTTCTTCTCTTCTTTCTTCCTTAAATAATTCTTTATCAAAAAAAAAAAAAAAAAAAAAGAGATGACCAGCAAGAGGAAAAAAAAAAAAACTAGTCAACAAACAACCAGTCAATCAGTATCAACAACTTCTTGTGCCAGACTACCATAAGGACCGACTTCTATTGCAAAGGAGTATTTCACTACGTCATAATATGCACTAGCAATTTTCAGTTTAAGGGAAGATCGTCTAGTGTGATGAATATCGGGTTGCAAAGGTAAGAAAGAGTAATTTAACTTAGGCAAAAGATGTTAAAAAGACATACCTTCTTACTATATTCAATCATCCTGCCCGAAACAGCCTTGCAACATTTACATAAGAGTCAATATAGTAAAACCGACGGTTTCTCACGAGCGAAAAAATTGGAAAATGAATGACTTTGCAACAACTACACATGTCTGACGTAATGTTGCTAAGCTGCCCCTTGCAGGAAAGCCAACCGGAGGAATGTACCTGTAAATTCAAAATAAAGTAGAAGCAGCCTGTCCTCTGGTTTGGCATGTAGTTTTGTATGTCATGTGGTAAGTATCTTCCATCACAATTTTGCACATATTGGCTAACAATGCTGATTATCATTAACTTCACTCTATTCCAGTTGCCAAATGCTGATTTTTGGCCTAATCTAAAAAAAAATGTTTTTGCGCATAAATGTTCTACAATATGCCCTACTCCAAAACATGATGCCACCTTGGCACCTTTGGGAAATTCAAGATGGCGTGCAAAATGGCGACAACAAAGTGGGTTTTTGCTTCTAGCGTCTAAACCGTTCATCCGATTGAAAATTAACTGGTTACCAATTATGTTCAGAATAAAATGTCCTTCAAAAAAAGGTTCTATTCACGTTTTTGGTAAAATTAATCCTTTTTGCCGAAATTCATTATTTAAGTTAGGCTTTCATCTAAGCCTAATCACGTTTATTTATCCGAATTGGAAGAGGTGGTGCAGCAGTTTAAAGCTGGAACATGTGGTAAAATAGAGCAAAAAGCACAGTGCTACAATGTATGTAAAATGCCATAGCTTAGCTCCTAATTAATATAAATCGTTTTAATTACCGTTGTTGGAAATTATACATCTTCATCTTTCATCTAATCTCAATCACGTCCATTTATCCGAGTTAGAACGGATACTACAGCTGTTTAAAAATAAAACTTGTGGTAAATCAGGGAGAAAAGCACAGCGCTACAACGTAGGCAAACTGCCGTAGCTTAGTTCCTAATTAATATAAATCGTTTTAATTACCCGTGTTGGAAAATATACATATTAATCTATCATCTAAGACTAATCATAATTAAAATAATTAAATATTATTTTATTTTATTTTGATGCGAAAGGTCAATGAGGCCTGAGTTTACCCAGGTAGAAAGGACAACGCAGTTCACCTCGTGTTAAATTGTTTTATTCCATTTACCCCAAAGAAAAACTACAAAACGTCAGCCTCCAACCCCAACAGGACCACAAAACAGATTTGCTAGGCCAACTCCAAAACAACAATAGGTCCCGATGTCATCGGTAGCCTTCTCTTATCCCACTATTGCGACAATACATGCTGTTGTCTCATATCCCGTGTCATCCTCCGGAGATAACTTCAAATTAGTAAAAACAATTGAAGTTAAAAAACATACCAAGTATAGTAATGGCTATTACAAATATTAACAAAAGGGCTTTGAAACCTTTCAATAAACATACAAAGAAAAGTAGAATTTTCTTAACGTAAGTTACATTCACTTACATTTATCGTGAAGTAAAATATGTGGCTTCATAACCAACGTATGAAACATTTAGGCAAAGCTTCTTAAAACTTGAATTAAGCTTTAAAGGGAAAAAAAATTAGAGGTAGAAACTATTACACCGCACCGTTTATTACCACTCACAAACGTAACGAGAGGCGGCTATTGTCCAACAATTTCATCCTTGGACTAAAAAGGGTAAAGTTGGTAACAAGACATAATCACTCTAAATTAAAATGATTACGCATTACAAGCGTCAATTTAGATCCAGTGATGTTTTTGGTCAAAGGATCTGCAGGCATATCTGAGGTTGGACAAAATACAAGGTCTATGTTTCTTTTTAGTACTTCGTCTCGTACGTAATTAATTCGTCATAAGTAGTGACGTGATTGAGCACTGCCACCATTCAATATTAAGTCTATACCTGATTTAGAATCGGTGTACATCGGAATAGGGTAAGTCAACAAAAATGGGCATAGCTCAGATAGTAACCCAAGGATAGAAATTAATTCTTTGGTCGTGTCGCCCATTGCCATGATTTCAGGTTCACAACTTGAGTGAGAAACTAATGGCTGCGTCTTACTACTGCAGACTATTGGCAAAGAGCCTAGGCTAATTATAAAACCTGTAACACCTTTGCTTCCCGAGACCGAGTCCCACGAAGCATCACAATACACTTGAAAACGGTCCTTAGTTCCTTTGAGGTAACGTCAAATTCGTTTAAGGGCTGTGTAGCGTGCTACTTTTGGGTTCCCAGATCTCCGTGTTAGCCGTACATTAAAAAGAATGTCGGGTCGTGATTGGATAGCAAGAAGCATTAGGGTGCCCAGCATTTCCAAGTAAATTATCCTATCAATGGGATAGGAGGTCTTAGTTGCCGAAAGAGTTTTTACAGACTTAGTATCTTGAAGTCCAAAGCAGTTTTGATTCGATGTCTTTTGTGTTCCACAACGTAATGAAACTAGAGTTGTGTTCGATCTCGTATCCAATATATTTTTGGCCGTCGACCTCCACTATTTCTAAATGTTTACGTAGGCTAGACAGGAATTCATCATAGATTATTTTAGATCTTACACTAACCAATTTGTCATCGACAAATAAACATAGTAATAGCAACAACTCACCAGATTTTTATACAAATACGCATGGGTTATACTGCGATTTTATCAGTCCAAGGCAAAGTAAAATGTCTCTAACACGTTGGTACCAGTTCCGTCTGGATTCTGCTAACCCATAAATGGATTTATTTAACAAGGACACCAGTTCTTTCCCATACTTCCCTCGCTGGATAAATCCAGGGGGTTGCCGTAAATAGACGACACGAGGAATTTTGCTCGTGAGATGAGCTGTAATGGTATCTAAGTAAAAGAGCTGATGTTGGAGGTGTACAGTTAATGCGAGTACGAGTCGGACGGATGAAGCACGAACGGCTGGCGAGTACGAGGTCAGATAGTCTTCTTTACGCTCATTCCATGCTTCTGCAACTAATCTAGCCGCGAGTTTGCGTAATGATCCGCCGGGATTGGTCTTGCGCACAATGATCAATTTGGAGTTTATTAATTTCACACCAGGTTGTCGTGGAACTAATGTCCAAACATCGCGTGATGACATCGAGTCTAGTTCAGACTTCATTGCTTGCCGGGAGCGTCAAGAAAGTCCATCGCTTCGTTAAATGTACGTGGTGTACGCTGCTGATTAGAGTTGTGACATGTCGTAATAAAATATAAGGCTCGTTAGCATCATCATCATCTGAGTCAAGGTATGAGTGAGGGGTGGCAGTGAAGTGAGCTGCACTAGGTGGGGCATTGGCTGCTGCACGGCGCTGTTTCATCACGGCTTTAGTCATTCCTAGTGGTCTACCACGTTTGCATTTAGGAGTTGTGGCATCTGGGGAGCCAGGAGGATCCGGAGGCCTGGGGGGTGGTTAAGGAGTATTATGTATTACAGGCGGACCTTGATGACGGACGGATTGGAGTGTCATAGTTTACGTCCGTGTCGATGCATGGTGGGATTGATGGTGGTGCAGTAGGATTGAGTAAGTCTAAGCAGCAACATGCTCATCAAATCGCACGCACGAGAGTGGATAAGATGTCGAGTCTCGAGATCCATGAGACGAAATCCAACACTTCTCGTAGCATACCCTAAGAAAATCGCACGACGAGTAACAGGTACCAACTTCTGGCGATGAGGATGTGGTAGTGTACAATAGGCCAAGCACCCAAATGTATGGATATGACGTCCGGAAGCTGGTTCCGAGGAGGAGTCTATCGGCCCATGGGAGTCTGCTGGTCACAGTTAAATAATGGAGTTGTTGGTAAAATGTTATGAATATACACGGCTGTCTCAACGGCAAATCGCCACCAACATATTGGAAGTCTGCTATGATGCAATAACGAGGTTGCTAATTATATGATGGTCGAAAGCCTTTTCCACAATAGGGTTGCATTCGGGTGAGTACGGAGCAGCATAGAAGTGCTTGATCCCATGTGAAGTTAACAAGGATTCGAAGTGATCAGAGCACCAAATTGGCTCGTTGTCCGTATGAAGACTTATGATACGTTGTGATGCTTCATTCTGTCGTAACAAAATGAAGGATTGTATTGCTGCATGTACGTCGGATTTTTTTAGCTAAGAAATAAGGAAAAATCCAACGCGAGTAATCATCAATGATCAGTAAGAGAAACCTAGCGTTGTTGTAGGTGGGTTCACGAATGGGTCCCGTCAGGTCTGTGTGGAGAACCTGAAGAATGTGTGTGCTGTGGATGGGTGCAGAACGTGATAAAGGCAGACGTATGCTTTTCGTCTCCACACAAGTGGCACATGGGGATTCATTGGAAGATGATCCAAAGTGAACACGAGTTAACAGGGAATATTTCACGATACGGTCCATAACAGATGGAGATGGATGTCTTAAGTCCTGATGCCATAAAAGTCGTAACGGTAAGTCGTTAGGCAGTGTTTCGTAATTAGGTGTCGTGCGAAGAAGTTTAGGTTGGGAGTATGACGTAGGTTTTCGTGGTACAACAGATGGAGGGGTCGGAAGGATAATGTTACCATCAAGTTTGTAAACATCGTTGTTGAGTAATGGTCCACCACCCAGTAACATCCGACCTTCGAGTAGCTTAAATGATTGGTCTCCTTGGAGAACGTAGACACCTTTTCTATCAAGTCTTGAGTTGATAACAGATTAGCAGCTGCATTTTGGGAATACAGTACATTTTCAAGTTTAAGTGTTAAGTAAGGTGTTTTTATCTTAAAAGTCCCTTGTAATGTTGCCATAATACATGCACCTTTACTGGCCAGAAAAATCTTGACATTGGTAGGTCGCGGCTCGTGAAGCCAGTCCACACGTGATGTCACGTGACTGGTGGCCCCACTATCCAAGGCGAAGTAGGTATTGGCAGGGTAAAATTCATGGCTATTTGTTTGTAAAGTTAAGGCAATCACTGTATCCGGGGATTGTGAAAAACTGGGTCGACCTCCGGCCGTGCCAAATGAGCTGTATCTTGTGGGAGGAGGTCTTCCAGTAATGGTGCATCGTGGTGTAAATCGTCTTGTACATCATCAACATCATCTGGTTCCATATGTAGCTGACGAGCACAGCGCTGCGGACGAGGTCGCCCACGAGAAGCGGTCTTACATGGTGCTACAGTAGAAATATGTGATTGTAAATTACTATGAGATGGGAAGTTGTTACCACGGGATTCTGACATGTACTGGCTTTTAGCACGACAGGAATTCTCATCGTGACGAAATCTCGACACCAGGAGCATTGGAGTTGATCAGGCTGCACTAGTCGTCGAGTTTCACGTACAGGGTCAGATTTCCAGGAGGGCGTTCTAACGTTGGGTCGTTTTGGATGCTTGGTGGTTAACAGTTGAGCGGATGTTGAAAGAATGTTTTGTGGCCAAGCTCGAGTCTTTAATTCATCAAGTTGGTAACGGTACGAGGCATCGACGAGGTGTCGCTCTACCGTTTCCAAGGTGGGTGTGGTGAGTACGAGAATGGCTTCTTTGACACTTGTCCAGTCAGGATGGCGGATACCTTTCAGAAGAAAGTAAATCAAGTCATCGTCACTAACATTCCAACCAGCGGCGTTACACAGGTGGCGAATAACTTTAGCTCTTGAGAGGTAGGTTAGAATATCTTCACTTGATGTGAATTGTAAGTTTTGCAATTGTTCAAGATAGTGGTGGTGTACTTGAGGACGGTTGATTGTATATCTGGCATTCAAGCTTGTCCACACTACTATGGCACTAGTTGCGGTTAGGTAATTAATAAATTAATTGTCACTAAGGCATTTGCAGATGAAATTCAAAGCATACCCATTACTTGTGTTATAGGCACGTCTCTCCAGTGCTGGCGCGTCCGCCGCAGGAGGATCATCGGTTGGCCCTCCTGATGGAGGTGATTGACGATTCTTGCTCTCCAAAATATGAAGTCGTTGCCATTGAAGTGTCTTATTCCTTTGTAGTATAGACCTTCTACAGGTATAGTTGAGGGAGGAGGCGTCGAGGCAAACATGCTGGGGCAAAATCCTGGTTCTTGAGGTCTTCGAAAATTGAAGTCGGATTGTGTCCTACTGTTGATTCTCTCACTCTTGGAACCTGGCTTCGCTGTCCAAAGATGGTCTTTAAAGCTGGCTGAAAAGGTCTTCGTAGATTGACGCTGGGCTTGGGCCTTTTGCGGATTCTCGCTCCTCAGTCAGTTTAGCCGTTCCTTCTTCCACGGAGGAAAAAACCACATTGCTCTAGCTACCATATGATGTGAAAGGTCAATGAGGCGTGAGTCTACCCAGGTAGAAAGGACATCTCAGTTCACCTCGTGTTCAAGTGTTTTATTCTATCGGGTTTTACCCCAAAGAAAAACTACAAAACATCAGTCTCCAACCCCAACAGGACCACAAAACAGAGTTGCTAGGCCAACTCCAAAACAACAATAGGTCCCGATGTCAACAATACATCGGTAGTCTTCTCTTATCCCACTATGGCGACAATACGTGCTGTTGTCTCATATCCCGTGTAATATTTTTATTATCATTATTAATTTAAATATCACTATTTTAATATTTTATTATCTTTACTAATATTGACAATTGGTTTTGGCCAAGCTGTATACTACGATACACTTATTTTATTTTATTTTATTTTATTATTTTAAGAAACATTGACAATGATGCCCGGCTTTTCTCCTCACTTTTCCCTCACGTTTGGCGATGCCCTTGGGGACCATTGTGTCCCTGTTAGGTCTAACCTTGGTGCTAAGGCATTCGTGACCCCAACCATTTACCATCTACCCTTCCTAAGCAGTCGAGCCATCATCTTCGTTTTAAACTTTTACACTCTTTAACTTTTGCAATCTAAAATTTTTAGTTTTAACATCGGATGGCAGTTAGTGACCACCAGGTCCTTGCCATTCCGGTTGCATTTGTAACAAACTTATACAATGGATCACAAGATACTAAAATGAACTCTTGCTGTATTTTGTCCACCAATCAAATAAATACAACTTCGGTAACATTTACTTAGTTTTGCTCAAATGTGATAAAAAAGAAAAGGAATTTCAGCATCCAAGTTTTAGTTGTTCTCTATTTACAGTAACTGCCAGTTAGTTGTAATAGATAGCTGGTAGCATCTCGCCCACAATGTATATACCAACTAAGGTAAGATCATCTTACATTATAAACGAAAGTCTCGTAGCAGAAATGAAGACAACGATGACCCCCAAAGAAGCAACCCCTAATGAAAACGGTCAGTATGCCAATTCTTTGCATTGAAAAGTTGAAATTGGCAAATTGTTGTGGTCATCTCAGTGACAAGTCTTAAATGACGTCACGCACGGAGGACAGTTATTTCTCACACGGTACAGATCGCTCAAGCCAAAGCGATAAACTGGGAGTGGGGCAGAGGACCTGAACGGTAAATGGCCGTGTGTGGGGCAGTGCATCTGCTAGCCCTGCTCTTTATCTTTAGAACACGCAAAAAAAAACAGATTAGTAGGCTGTGCTGGGGGGGGGGGAATACGTTTGTTACCATTACGCATATGATTAACTGAATTTTTTTTTTGGTACTAAAGAAAGAGGGACGTCCAGGATTGGCACGTACTACAGGATTGGACGAAAAGGGGAGTCCTCCGACAAGCGAAATTGCCTGTCGCGTTCAACGTTTACGCCACACTGACCAAAAACTGGGAAACAACCAAGGGCGAAACAAAACCCCGGGCAAAGACGGGTACAACTGCTAATATATATATAGTAGTATAGTAGTAATATAATATATTATTACTATTGTATATATATAATTTGATAAATTATATTACTACTATAGTATAGTTGTATATATAAGTAGTAATATAATAATATATCAGATTATATAATTTGATATATATCAAATATATATATATATATATTTGCCAAGATTTATTTGGTCATTAGAATAGAAGAAATTAATTGGTTCAAGCCCACGGGCATCCACACACTGGCATACTTACTGTTTTTTTTCCCGTTTTGGCAGTTAAATGATGGAGAAAACCATTACAACAAAGACAGAAGCCATTAAAACAAAGAATTTCAGGGATCGTAGCAGTGATTCGAAGGTTGGGAAAATAATGCTTGCCCTTTTTGCCGGTGGTGGGACCAGCCCCCATATTCCTTCTTACCCTCTATTAACTTTTCAGTATATCGAATTGGAGTGTAACTTATTATACTTAATTTTCTTTATCCTGGATTGCTGCTTGAAAGGAGGTGCAATATTGACGAAGTGGATACTTTAATATACATGCAGTATACACAGCTTTGACAAGAAAGTTGCATTCCAAATGTAGCCATTGCTTACATAAAGACTTGTTTTTTCAGCCTTGGCTCATACTTCGACCTCATGTCTACGACTGCATTAAAAAATGGCAAAAATAGTGGCATCCACAAAGGTTGTAGGAGCCCTTTAGACCTACAAAATGAAATAATTTTAACACATTAAATTACACATTGTTTCATGTCGCTGAAAAACCAAGATGCTAAGGTCAAGTATTTCCTTGGGTGCGGTACTGTGTTTTCCTAACATATTTTCATGCTGAAGATCTAATATACCAGTTTTCTACAACACAGCAATTTTAATGGCTACTTGGTAATACAAAGTCACTGGTTTTAGTTTATTTCAGTAACAGATGGTTCACATTAAAATGTTGCACTGTTTTGTCAGTTTTGCATCTTCATTTTAGAGTTTTTGCACTTCATTTTAGAGTTTTTGTTAGGTTGTCAAGTTCTTGATAGTTTTTAAGTTAAGTGTCGACATTTGTTTTCTGGTTGGCGGGTTTGTAGGTTTGTTGATTCGTTTCAGCTTTATTTTACATGTGGCAGTTGCAACCGTTTTATCAGCCTGTTCCATAATGGTGTCTCCCACTGTTTGCACACCTGGTTGTTCATTTGAAGAATCTGGGCCTTTCTCGTGTTGGTTAGTAATATTGTCTCTTTCAGGATCGTAGTTACTTAAATGAACACCACGAGAATAAAGTGTTGCTGCTATGAAACACCAAAGGGTGTGGCACTGACTGACTAAGGGCTCTGTAGTTATAAGTCCTTTTAAAAAGGGATTGGACAACTTTGAGAATTTTATGTACCTCAGCAACTGTGCCATCTCTCTTTCACGATTCGCTACGTCAAGTTTCACCCATTCGATAACGCCTAGCAGTACTTTGTTGGGCGAAGTGGTTGTCACACATCGACTAGATAGCAGTAGCCTTAAACGCCAAGGTGAGAATGCTAAAAATTCCGAGAACTTCATGAATTTAAGTAGGTCTTGGCTAACAAATTTCACCACTTCACTTTGTAATTCATTGATGTTGTATTCTTCAGCTAAATCCCAAACAAACATGTAGTTATCTACACTCAAGGAACGAACGAGCACAGCTGCCAGCTGTCGATTGAAGTCGTCCAGCTGAAGATAGTGTGAAGCTGCTAGCAACTCTTTCACCTGCTGGCCATCATTGGGCATATCCACACTACCAGAGTAAATAAACTTTAAAATCCTCTGCATACACTTACCGTTGATTTTGTTAGGCAGATTTATTCGGAAAAGCTCTTTTTTGGGTTCAGCCGATTCATCTTCCAACACCATTTTTCGAAAATAGCGACAACTGGCTGCTAGAACCAGTTTGTGACAAGGCAATTCTACGCCATCTTCACATTCCACTACAGCGTCAATAAGTAAGCTTTTTTCTTTTAAAGATTCCATGCTCCTTATCAGCTTGCCAATGTATTCTTCGTGGGGTTCCAAAGACGAAACCACATCATTTGTTAGCCTTGTTGGGTGAAGCTGGAAAATAAAAATAAATGACTTCACACCCCATAAATACTACCAGCTTATGCAAGGAAAGTCCAAACAATGAGTTATAACCATATTAGTCCAGTGTTATGGAGGCCCCTCTGGAGACTTCCAGACTCCAGTGTTAGGACTCTAGTGTTATGGAGACTCTCAGACATGTCAAAAAATTTGACCTGGCATTTTCCCTTTGCCCATTACTTTAATAAAAATGTCAAGTATTAACACCAGTGCCCCCACAATGGATCCCCTTCTTCCATTCTCTTTATGCATGAGCGTTTACATGCATTTAGTGAACCATTTGTCAAGAATGTGATATTTGTATTCCTGCGGGGAGCCTAACAGAGAAGACGTCCATCCGTATGCCGCCATATGATGCATGCGGAAGGGCGTGGCATAATAATAATAAAAATGACAACTTTATCCTGCGAATATACGGAAGGGAGGGAACAGGGACTAGTGTCCGATTATGTTCGGCCATTAAAACATACATATAATACGAAAAACTAATTTAATATACTATCAGTAACCAGATAGATGGGATGTTATGGTTAAATCACCTACTTGAATCTCGAAAGAAACTACTAGATAAAATGATCGTTACAAAAGTAAAATTTACGACAATCAAATTTTGATTTTTGAATAATTAATTTAAACTTGTGGCCCCGAGTTTTACAATGTTCACACACAAGAAAAATTGTTTTGGAGTCTATAATGGCAAACTAACATGAGATGGAAAACATGAAGTAGAGATTCGCACGTAACCAGGCTTACTTTATTTAAACGATCTTTGTAGGACAACGAATAGAACCCCGGAATAAACTTTGTGAACCGTTTCAGAACACTTTCAATGCACTCCATATCACAAAACAGATGTGGAGACCAAACCTGGCTTGCATCCTCAATGATTGGCCTAAATAAGTGTGGGTACATTACCGGATGTAAAACATCTCTTGATAATTGCTCCTCTTTGCCGCCTAGTCGTACAAATAATTTTGTTGCCGTGAGATGCAGGTCTTAAATAAGATAAGGGGGTCCCTGATAAAGGAGAACCCGACGACGTAATTGTTGATTAGATAAGGGGAATGCACGAAGTCATTTGTTGATTAGATAAGGGGGAATCCGTCAGTCCATTGTTGATTAGAACAGTGGAGGTTAGGCTATTGTCAATATAGATGGTAGTCATTGGACATCGCGGATCATAGTTGTGCTTCATTTTGTAGCTGGCATTTTTCTGTAAATTTAGTGTTGAGAGTGAAGAAAAATTGTTTTCTTACACTAAGGCTGGAGGGAGTTTTAAACCCTGGCTGTTAGGGAGTGATGTGAATTTCTTATGGCTGACTAGCAGAATTACCTGGCTTTGCTCGGGTGGCGTAATTTTGCCAATTACTAAACATTTACCCTTAAACGCCAACGAAGAGAAATGAAAATACAGTTCTTGGGTACTGTGACGGGTGTTTGCTTCAAATACATAGCAGGGGTAACAGGTGCACCCCCCCCACCACTCCATTTAGATCTTACAGCATTAGAACGTGAACAGAACAGCAGGGCTAAAAGACGCACCGCACAACACACGGACATTCCTCGCTCCCCATACGCTAGATAAGAGATGCACACTAGATTACAGATGCTGCTAGTCTGCTATGTCTATTGTCTACTCTGATAGTCTACTGGCCTTATTTCTCAGAAGGTATTTTTTTTTCAGTAAATTTATTATTGGGAATAAGAAATTATTTTTTATTATTTACATAGCTTGGTCGAGTTTCTAACCCAGGATGCTGGGATGGAAAGCAGTGACTTTAGCCACTGGGCTATGGGGAAGGAGGGCGTAAGATGAAGATAGGTTAATGGTAGGTCTTGGTAGGTCTTTTAGTTGATAAAAAGAGTGATGTGATGCCATAGAGCTTCTATTACAGGTTAATTAAAACTTGCGGCGGTCAGCCGTATTGTTGCGACATGTATTTCACTATCCACTTGCATAGTGGACTGATAAATCAACGACAATCATTGTAACGAAGTTATTCAATTTTTGCATTGTTGTTGCATGGCGGCCACTTGCTTTGGTACTTGTAACAGAAACCTGAGCTGTGCGTATTTCACGATGGTGAGGATACTTATGCGACGAAATGGTTTTGAAAACGGGCAGTTTTTGTGCCCTGACAACCAATACTGTTTCAGTGTGATAAAGTGCGTGAAGATAGCCTAGTTGATTTCAGCTGACTACTATATACTGACTACTGACTAATTCCGCACATATAAAATAATTTATGCAACAGATATGAATAAAATTTGGTATTCAACACCCTTTTAACTTCAATAGGTAAATAATATTCTCTCTTGGGAAAACGCCACCTGTAATCAAAATACTTACCACTCTTTATTAGTTAACGAGTCACAAATAGCATCACGCACATTGTTGATAGAAAGGTTGAATTCAGGTAGCAGTTGATCCAGCGATTTTGTTGTATTACAGGCTTGTATTTGTGTGACAAAGGCGCATGGCTTTGCCGAGGCTCTCCAATAAACATCAGGCTCTCCAATAAACATATCACATCAAATCAGCAAATGCTTTAATTTATATGATTGAAGTCCTCACTCTAACAAAACTTAAAAAATTAATATCTGCGATCCTATTCAATATTTTTCGAGAAAACTTGGGAAGATAGTAGATAACTGGGCACCGGCAAAAATAAGATGCCACAAAAAAAAACTACAAAATTAATATCTAAAACAAAACCCACAAGGGTGAAAGACCCCGCTAAATTTCAGCCAATCAAAGTAATGATATCAGAACAAAAACAACTGCCACCAATTTGCTACAGTAGTTGCCAAGCTAATCCTACCGACTATTACTTCACATGTTAAACGAAAACTTGACCATTGCTGCAGGTTGTTACAAAACTAAGTCATACACGAAAGCCAACAAAAGGGAGAGGGGTAGTGGTAAATAAAAAAAATATTAATATTATACAACTAATTCAAGCCAAGAGGGGGTAGAGACCTTTAACTAAGTTAAAAAAAATTCAGTTGGAGGAGGGGACCCCTAGGTAAATAAAATTAAAATGTTACAAAACTAAGTCACGCCAACAAGTAGTCAGTCACCTTTTAAGTAGGTATTTAAAAAAATGTTTGTTGCACTTCCTTGTATTACAACTAAAAAAAAAAAAAAATTATATATATATATATTTCAGGGGAGGGGGGAGCTGGGTTTGTGGAAGTCCATTTTGGTCTGAAGGCCTCTTGAAGGCCTCACCCATTCAATGACGTCAAAGTACAATTCGATTGGCCATTTTTTACCCTCCTAGCAAGTTGAGACATTAAAGGGCGTGCGTTATTGGCAAGCTCTTCCCCTATCTAGACTTTACCTATCTCATGTGGTATTTTTAAAGGGGCACATTCTGGCACTTTTCTTTCCTACATCCTACACGTACATAGCTTTTTAATAAGGTTTAAGTGAATAAAGCAAAAACGTTTCATAAACATTTTTCATAAATGTATGCCCGCAGAAAACCAAGTCCTAGCCCACAAGTAAGCACTGCAAGAGAATGAATGTTTACTGAAGTCCGGCTGCAGCTTTTTTTCAGCTGATTGTGATCGTACTTTGATCATATTGACCAATAAAGAGGGGAGCCCATAAGTAACTTTTATCACGACTAGAAAAAAAAACTATTACCTTCCAGCATGACTATCGGTGGTATGATTCACGGAGGGGGATTCCAGTTAGTCACTACAAATGCCGATCACTTTGACTCATTCATTTTATACTTTTATTTAAAAAAAAAAGTTTATAGTGGTTATTGATTTAACTTTAACTTTAAGCGGGATCATGATGGCTCAGTGGTTACCGTGACTGTCTCAAATTTATGTTTAGGTTTATTTGCAGTTTGCATGTAGTTCCCAAAGGGGGGTATACATTATTTACAAAATCGTAACCTTTCATATAAATTTAATGTACCCTAATACACTAATACAAAACAAAAACAAGCAACGACATAAAAGTCTTACAGTCAAACAACAAAAGATAGAGAAATGCAACCAACAAACATACGTGCCCACAAGTTGAACCATCAAGACCATACAATGACAAATCAATAATCAAATTCCAGTTTGATCCATTAACTGAATGGCAGTTAACAACTTCATTTGGGAATCTATTCCAACAGTTTACCAAACTATATCTGTAATGGATATGTGGACCTTAATCTTCCAATTGTTACCACGTCCAGAGCGTTCGTTTAACTCTAAGAAACTGTTCCCAAAATTCCAGTTGATACCACGAATAATCTTTAAGCACCATGCTTTCTCTTCCACCACAGAGTTCGCAGCCAGGGCCCCCACATCAAAGTTAGGGGTCTGGGGCTAACTACAACAGCGGGCCTCCCTCCCCCGACAGAAATCGTAAAAAGGTTATTATTTGTCAATCTCAATTGTACTTAACGGGTAGGATCATTCATTAACATGGGATACTTACGTTTGAAGACTTCTCTGCTCAACAAGCTGACAGGCTTGCACTGCAGTGCTCCTGCTCGTTGTTTTTTTCGCTGGAGTTGTTGTTTGTTGGGAGTATAAAAAAAGTTGACAATACGCACAAATCGAGTACATTACTCATAGTCATTAAAATCCACAATTGCGGGAAAAATGTTTTAGGCCGTGCTGGCCCCTTGAGTGGCCGGGCCTGGGTACAGTGGGTTCACCAGACCCCCCCCCCCCCGATGTGGGGGGCCTGTTCGCAGCTGAAGGTATTGCAACCTTTTAGAATATCAGCTAAACCAACGATTTTCTTAGTGACACGCTTTTGAATTTTTTCAGTTGCTATAATATTTCACACAGAAGGCATTCCAGAGTGGGCTACCATACTCCAAGATTGATCTGATGATAGCTAAAATCAATTTTAATTATGCCCGTGGTCCTCAACTTAATGGAACAATTAAGTAGATACATCAGAGAATTGGCCTTACCGATACAATGACAAGTTAGGTTGGAATCAATCAAAATCCCCAAATCCTCATACACCAGATGCAAAATCTGGTTGTATATTCTCCCTTCCAAAATGCATGACAAAAGTTTTAGAAATATTAACAGGCATGCACAGACAAAGTCTGTGGTTCAATCTAGGTCTAGCCCACCTCTTTTGGAAGAGAAGGGCCGTTGAAATGCGTTCTTACTCGATTGTGGCGTGCCAAAGATTGTTGGTACTTCTTAGCCAATTTGTCTCGGTTAACCCTAACAGTTGAAAAGGGTGCTAACTTGACTCTCTCGTTTTTAAAACTGACCTTCCCCTTTTCATTTAAATGTGGATGGAAATAAATACCGTTATGGTTTGGATGTACAACCTAACAGAGACATTACTAAAACGTCACCACTCTCAATGATTGACTCTGACAGTGGATATTTTTTAAAGGCACCCGTTTGACTCCTTTTAGATGACTGAACATAAAAATGATGCCCTTGTGCTGAGTATAATTTTATGGTTGAAATGTTTGACCTAGCCGTTATGAACTTTATCCAACGGAAAAAAAAAAACGTTAATACAATGACAGAATGACTGTTCAACTCGAGTGAGATACCCCCCCCCGAATGGTTCATAGGGTGTCTATTCAATACAAAAATGCATCAATGAATAAAATCTACGATGGATTAGTGTGGGATGGTAAAACTATTGACCTGGAAAAAGCTTACATTACGAGTGATAGTGGGGCCCAAATGCTTTCTACATGTTGTGTTACTGTGAAAATGAGTGATGGTGATGGATGTGCATGCTTATGAAGATCTTATGGTGGAATCAACTAACCGTCAGGTGAATTGTAGGAAATTGTAGATGAAATACCAATACGGAACGACTGTGTTAGAAAAATATAATCTTTTGATGTAGACACCCCCTTGTGTACATTTCTGTCCATAAGGGGACTATTTTTGGGATACACTGCATGAGATCAACCACACAATTTTTAAAACCTCCTGTGTTACACCTGTTAAGCTTTTTACTGAGCTAAGGCTTAAAATAAAATTAAATTTTTGTACAAATTTTCCTACATTCTGCTGACGTCATTGTAGATGTGCTTGAACATACATGACTTACCCCTTTAACGTCATCGCTGATAAGATGAGCCATATGGGAGTCGCTGACCAATGAAAAGTCCTCCGATAACCTTACCCCTCCAATAACGTGAAGGTTGATGTGATAGTAAGCACGTCTGAACATGTAGAATATAATCCATTACCCCTTCGCTGACGCCATCGTAATCAGTTGACCAGTGAGAGGGTTCCGACCAATGCATGACCACGGAGGTCAGTTTCAGCTTCTGACGTCATATCTTCTAAAAAGGGAGAAACAGAGCTCGGAGCAGGACACAGCTTTTTTTCTTGCTCAATAGAAAAACCTTGAATAGTAATAAATCTGGTGTTGGACCCCATCCGCCAAAATGGCCTTAGATTAGTTTTATACATCACCACCAAAGGATGGTAAGCAACCTGAACTGTCATCTGTGACTCATCCTAATATTGCTATGCCAAGCGATGACAGAATGAAGCCTATTCAACTATCTGTTATCATACCGGGCGAGTAAAGCCAGGCTCAGTGGTACTGGTGCTACCCATCCCAGCTCAATGAGTAGTACAAACAGCATAATGCCAACTGGGAGCCGGAGCTTACAGGAAGCTTGGTGAGCTACCTCAGTGCGTCTTACCGAAAGTGTCATGGCCGATGGTGTGTCCAGAGATATAGTGGTGTGATCTCCTTTATGGAGGCACACCTCTTAACACTATCTACTGGCTGCTAGGGCCTTCTCTGTCTTTCTATTGTACAGCCCACCCATCGGGTGGTGTTACCTGTCTCGTCAATAAAGGATAAAAGGCAGCGCCCGGCTTGTCCCATGCTGCCCTTGATGTCATTCAACCCCAGCGTGTTCATTGAACCAAACGTGCTGCATTGGAAAGGGTTTCGAACACCAGCATCGTTAAACGTAGCAGTAGCGATGAAGAGTGTGGGCTTAGTTTTCATAAACAAAGTTTAACTTTCTAATAAAACCCATACGAAACAGGCGAACGAATCAGTTTTACAGAGTACTTGCCAGGGGGTTAAGAATTAAATCTTTTTTGGATACGCTTGTATGCTGAAACAAGTATGCTGGAAAAAGACGACTTTGGACCTGGGATTCACTGGCCGGCAATTTGAGGGACAATTTTTTAGGGTTTGGCAAAAAAACACAAGGTATTTCATGTCTTTGGGTAGTAGTGGTCACTGAGACTCCTACCTAGGGACGAAGAAAACTAGGAATATTTCCGCAAGAGCTTTCTAAAGTGACAGTTGGGAGGCATGGTATGCGGAACGTGTAGGGGTTTATAAACCGTTCAGTTGCCTTCCATTGCAAATGCAAATAGTAAATTTTTATTTTACTGCGTTGACGTCGCATAAAAGTGTGCACTAGTCATTATAATAACGGGCTGTGAAAGCACGAGTCTTGTGGGAGACAACTGAAGGAGAATAACGTTAAAAAGCCATTTCTTTCGTTGTTTAAACAAAGAATTTAATGTTAAAATTAGGGTTTAATGCTACAGAAAGCGCAAATTGACAGATTTAAAAACGTCAATTCAAAACATGTCAAAGTTAAGCTTGCAGTACTTTGTAATAGACAAAGTTAAAATTTGTAATTGGCCTAAGTACAAGTTGGGAAACGTGGCTATAGAGTACAGTGTTCAGGCCTCTTTAGGAATGAAGTCAAGTCAGAAAGACCCAAGCTACGCAGATGGTGAAGAGATAGTTTGCTCAGTTAGGGAATTCCAAGCTGCAACGACCCTGACAGAAAAATTTATTTCGGCAATCTAGCCTAGTTCGAGGGACTACGAATTTAAAGCTATGTCCTCGGGTCCAGGTTATAGTACTTAAGTCGAAAAAAGGCAAGTCAACCGACACAAAAGCATTCAGAATTATGAAGGTAAGTATGAGGTTGTCCTTAAGACGACGCAGCTCCAAAGATTCGCTCTAAGGCTCTAAAGTTTATTTAGGCAGGCATTGTATGGCAAGTGCCGCGTGTCAGTCAAAGATTTCGTGAAGCAGTGCTGAGTGGATTCGATATGATCGATATCCTGCATAAGATAAGGGCACCAGACAGGATAGCATATTCCAATAAGGGGCAGACAAAGACCTTATATGCCCACAGCTTAGTGTTTACACAACCGGAGGTGAATGCTCTCTGAAAAACAGCAAGATGTCGATTAGAATTTGCCAGATTGTGACCACAGTGAGTGGTGGATTTAAGACTAGCACCAAACCAAATTCCCAAGTCCTTAACAGAGAAAATTCCTGGCAGCAGGACCCCATCCAACGCATAAGGGTACACTGGATTACCATTGCCGATATGGTAACTTTTACATTTTGTGGTAGAGTGAGGTAATTGCCAGTTGATAGACCTACGAAAAACATGATTGATTCCTGGCTGAATACAATCATTATATGGGAATCAGTGATCACACTGTGAAGCTTGAGATAATCTGCGAATTTCAGCTGTTCCATGTTACGAATATTACAAGATAGATCATTGAGAAAGACGATGAAAAGAAAAGGCCCAAGCACAGGGCCCTGTGGGACACCACTAACAATATCCAAACTTGAAGAGTAAGAAGTAACGAGGACAACACATTGCGTGCGACCAATAAGAAAGGCACCAATCCAAGCAAGAAGTTTTCCATCAAAACCCAATATTTTAAGTTTAAAAAGAAGTTTGCTGTGAACTACAGATTCAAAAGCTTTTCTAAAATCAAAAAGAATTCTATCAGAAGATAATCCTATATCTGAAGCTTCAGTCCACCTGTCCAAAGCCAAGAGAAGTTGTCGAGTTCAGGATCGCCCTGGTAAAAAACCAAACTAGACATCACCAGTTAGATGATGGGTATTGGTGTATTTTAGCATCTGAACGTGAACGATTTTTTCCATGACTTTACATGGGGAGCATGGAAGGGCGATTGGTCTATAATTCTGCGAATCAGCAGCATTCCCCCTTTAAAAATTGGAACCACATTTGCTGTGGACCAAACACTGGGGATTTTCCCCGAGTCTAAGGACAACGCAAAAATGAAGGCTAAGGGGGTGCATATTTAGTAACGAATTTCCTTGTAAAAGTAAGTAGAGAAACCCTCTGGTCCCACAGAGAAACTGAAAGCTGAAAGCACAATTGATGGGGTGAAGTGTACAGCAGTGCAAAATTATCTGCCAAGTTCACAATCCAAACTTGTTGAAGGAATGATGTTATCATCAACAATGCTATTGGCTGTAAAAGCAGTATTAAACAAATTTGCTTTGGCCACAGGATATCTAATATAATCATTGACAACTCTTAGGGGTGGGATAGATCTTGAAAGTTTGGTCTTACGCCGAAAGAATCGAAAAAGCAAAGCCAAGTTACCACTGGCCAGAACAGTGCATTCTTGATTGTGTTGGTCATCCTTTAAGGCAGAAAGAAGAATATTCCCACCGACAAAGGTTGTATGCAGTTAAATTATAATCGCTCCTATTGCTGTTGTAACTGTGCCATAGGGCAAGCTTCCTACGTCCAAGTTTCTTAATGGCAATTGGTTGATAGAAACCCTTAGAAACGTGTGAGTGATGCTCAACACTACTGATTTTAACATAGTGATGAATAATATCGAGAAAATGATCCCAGGCATCGTTGACTCATCATTCCAATTAACATCGGCAAGATTAGGCCAAGCAAATTAGGCCAAAATAAAGGAAAACCCGGAATTAAATACTAGAGAAATGATCTTTGGCAGGGACGTTCGTGTATATCAGGGCAATTATTTTCTAGAAGTATAGAAAAAATCTACCTTGGGGAAAGGCCGCCATCTTGGAAAATGGCTGCCAAATAATGTTACGTTAGCCTAACTGCGGCATAGTCGAGCCTACAGGAAAACATCCCATACAAATGATGTAGAGAACAGTATAACGAACAACTTTGCTTATATTAGAACAATTTCTTCTGTAAAACAGCTAAATAAAGCAGGTAGAGCCTCATTTACTATATAGTCTGGTAGCAGGGCCAAAATCCTGAAAGTAAGGTCTGCCCAATGTTTTATGGTGTGTTGTGTTTCTGCAAGGCATACTTAATGAAATTCTGCAGGGTGCCACTTTGTCGCCCTTGAGCAAATTTAAATATTCAAGATGGTGCCAAGATGGCTAAAAAAATCATATATCGGCCATATCTTCGCTATAGAACTTACGGGGTCAGGGATTACTAATTACGGATTATCTTGTTGATAAAATGTACGCCCTTTTTTTTAGGGGCTGGTATCACAGTCACCGTTTGATTTTTCGTTCATTTTCAACTTTCAACTTCTATTTTGCCGTTTCTAATTTAGGTGGAATACCCCAATTAGATTCATTTGAAAGGTTGGAATATCTTCTTTTCATCAAGGGTAAATAAATGGACTTATCATTGTTAGGAACCGAGCTATGCCCTTTTTTTTAGGGTCTGGTATCACAGTCATCGTTCGATTTTCGCTCATTTTCAACTTTCAACTGCTATTCTGACGTTTCTAATTTAGGTGGAGACTCCAATTCGATTCATTCGAAAGAAGATATTTCCACCTTTCGAGTGAACCTAATTGGAGTCATCCATTTAAGTTACAAACATCGGAATAGCAGTTGAAAGTTGTAAAATCGAACAGTGACTGCGATACTAGCCCCTAGTAAGAAGGGTGTAGCTCGGTCCCTAACAATGATAAACTCATTTATTTACCCTTGATGCAAAGAATGTATTTCCACCTTTCTAATGAATCTAATTGGGGTCTTCTACCTAAATTACAAACGGCAGAATAACAGTTGAAAGTTAAAAATGAGTGAAAAATCGAACGGTTACAGTGATTCTAGCCTATAAAAAATGGGTGTAGCTCAGTCCTTAACAATGATGAAAACATTTATTTACCCTTGAAGCAAAGAAGACATTCCCACCTTTCGATTGAATCTAGTTGAGGTCTTCCAACTAAATTAGAAACGACAGAATTGTGGTTGAAAGTTGAAAATGAGAGAGAAATCGAATAGTGACTGTGAGACAAGCCCATAAAAAAAGTGTGTTTTTTTTATCAACAAGATAATCCGTTATTAGTATTCCCAGACCATGAAAACGTAGTATTAGACAGCAAAATGATTACCCTGTTTGTTCTATAAGCGAAGATATGGCCGTTATATGACTTTTTAGCCATCTTGGCCGTCATCTTGAATATTTAAATTTGCTGAAGGGTGAAAAAGTGGTACCCTGCAGAATTTCATTAAGTTGAAGAACACCATAAAAGATTGGGCGGACCTTACTTCCAGGTTTTTGGCCCTGCTAACAGACTATATAGTAAATGAGGCGCCTTGGAATGTGTAATTAATATTCGACTGGCTCTACCAGCTTTATTTAGCTGTTTTACGGAAAAAATTGTTCTAATATAAGCAAAGTTGTTCGTTATACTGTTCTCTTCATCATTTGTATGGGATGTTTTCCGGTAGGCTCGAATATGCTGGAGTTACGGCTAATGTAACATTATTTGGCTGCCATTTTCCAAGATGGTGGTTTTCTCCAAGATGGATGTTTCTATACTTCTAGAAAATAATTACCCTGATATACACGAACGTTCCTGCCAAAGATCATTTATTTAGTATTTAATTCAGGGTGAAAAGCTAATTTGCTTACACTAGATGGGATCTAAGATAGTCAAAATCTATAACTCGGTTGGTATTCACCATCTGAGCACTTGAAGATGGATGAAGAGTTTTTTTTGCCTGAAAAATGGTATCGCAGCTATTTTGCAGAATGATGTGCCGGCTGGGGTTCACCTTCGTTCTTGGGATGGACGGATTCCCAGGCCTGTAGGAGAATGTGATTTAACTGTGGCCATTTATGGAAAAACAGCAAGGGTTCCTGCCATAATTTACTCTGGTGATAATAAACCAGTTATGGGTAAAATATTGCTGGAGGCTCTAGACGAAGGAATAAAGCAATTTTTTTTAGGAAAAATGTTGTTACTTCTAACAGTGAAGTATTAAAAGTCACACACAGCCAAGTTAATGTAATATCTGAAACTAATATCTTTGAATGTTTTCCCGATTTATTTTCACCTGGATTGGGCAGTTTCAAAGATTTTAAAGCGCATATTAACTTAAAGCTTGATGCAGTCCCAACGTATTGTTAAGCCCTGACCGGTACCACTTGCTAGTTCGCGAAGATATTCTTAAGCCAGTGGACTGTTGCACTTGGGCAACTCCCACTGTGCTACTGTTTAAACCTTATAGTAGTGTCCGGATTTTAGGTGACTACCCTGGTACTGTAAACCCACAGTTAGAAATTGGACACCATCCGGATCTGAGGATTTGTTCAGCAAATTGGCTGGGTGTGACACATTCAATAATAATAAATCTTTGCGACGCTTTCCTGCAGATTGAGCCGGACAAGGCATCTAAAGCACCTCTTACAATTATACTTGCAAGGGTTTATTTCAGTGGCAAAAACTTCCGTTTGGCCTTGCAAGCAGTCCAGATATTTTTCAAAAACAGATTGAGCGTGTCCTTAAAGACATCGAACTTGTAATACCATTTGTAGACGATATTCTTGCAGCTGGCAAGGGTAAAGGTCACGATGACACACTGTTGGGCACCTTGCAAGCTCTGTAGGAAAATGGAGTTAAGGTCAAGAAAACTAAGTGCTAATTGAATCAGTCTAGCATTAAATACTTGTGTTCTCAACTGGATAAAGATGGAGTCTCAAAACAATCTGTAGTGCTAAATGCTATTAAGTTAGCCCCTGACCCACTAAAAGCCAAGAATTGAAGTCTTATTTAAGCTTTATAAATCAGTATTCTAAGTTTGTTCCCCACCTAGTAACTATTTTAGCACCGCTAAATAAGCTGTTGTAACCAAAAATTGCATGGGAGTGGACTAATGACTGTTCGAAAGCTGAGAGGTTAGGGAGGCTTTTCTAAGGCAAACGTACTTATGCACTATGACCCTTCTTTACTGCTGAAGCTCATTTGTGATGCATCCCCGGTTGGTATCGGCGCAAGTTTGATGTACATACTGCCGAGTGGTGAAGGCAGGCCTGTTCGTTCGTTTCGTGGGCCTTGAGTAAGGCAGAAATTGGATATGCCTAATACGATTATAAGGCACTTTCGGTGGTGTTTGGGGTGAGAAAATTCCACCAATATCTGTATGGAAGGTGGTTTATTTTACATATTTTTATAATACATTTTTATATTTAAATGGGTATTCATTTGAGTGCCAACATATCCTGGCACACAAAATTTAACGACTGACTACTTGTCTAGAATGCCTACACCGTATGCACCACCTTCCATGCTGATCCCCATATTCAAAATACAAATTTGTGAAAATAATGCACAAAACCACCAGCGCAAGTGTTATTGCTTATTTGCAAGAAATATTTGGTTTACTTGGTTTAGCAGGCCATATTGTGAGCGACAATGGTCCTCAATTTTGTAGTCTTGAATTCAAGCAGTACTTGAAAGAAAATGGCGTGCGGCATTGTACTGTAATTCCTTATCGTCCTTGCAGAACCAGCAGTTAAGGCTATGAAAAGTTTACTAAAAGTTAGTGTAAAATAGGGTTTCACTGTAGAAATGGCACTGAACAAATATCTAATTCAGTCTAGAAATGTTCTGCATACAAAGACGAAAATGACTTCTGCTTATCTAATGTTCAAGCAAACTATGCATACACGTTTGTCCATTATGGTACCATCAACTGACGATGCCATTAAAAAAGGTCAAGAAAATATTCTCAAGTCAACTAGGCATAAGTCACAACTAACAATTGAAGTGAAAAGTCTTGTGTATTTCCGGGACACTAGACCAAACTGCACTAATCGATGGCAAGAGGGAATAATAACATCGAAGGATACTAATTTCAGATTTCGAGTCGACGTCGGTGAAAAGTGAATAGTTAAAAAGCATTCCAACCAACTAAGAATGCATTTTTTTGCCGCGTGACGAAGTTCCTAAGGAAGCGATGTCACATCCAGCAAAAGTGTCACGTCCAGATGAAGTAAGACGACTAAATCTTAATCCTAAGATGGGAACATGAACTGTGCACAACATTCCAGTGCAGATTTTGAACTAACATCAAATAAATGTTCAAAAATGCCTGAGAAGTAAAAAGTAAAAATTTGGCTGTCACCAGAAGACAAAATTATGCAGACACCGACACATAGAAAGAAATCAAAACAAGGAATTTATTTAGTGAATCCTAGATCCCACCGTTATTATCGCCAGAAGTCAATGTCTCTAAAAGTCAACTCTGCCGTCAGAGCGCGCCTCCAATTGTCACGTCGTCTTCAAGCGCGTGTGATTTATTTCAGTCAGCTTATGGTTCAAAGGCAATGTTGATTGAGAAGTTCTGTGTGCAAGTCGCATCGATTGCGAAAAGCACCAGACAGATTAAATCGGTAAATACGGTGGGATGTTGGTTTGCCATCTTGGGCAGCCAACATTTTCTTTTGCAAATAATTTTTGTTTTCAGGTTTTGAATGTTTTTCTTCTTGCGTGAGAAAAAGGAAATTTGTAAATAGTTAGGATTGGGTTGATAATTTAAACTAATGTTTGTTAACTACTGTAAACTAGAGGAAGCCCGTGCTTTGCACGGGGCCGGGCACATATCCCGGGACATTTTCCCGGCACTCTTCCCGAAGACTTGACAGATTGATCGACCACTCATGCCTGGCTCCTTTTTGGCTGCACGTAGAGTGGGAGAGTGCATTTTCAATGCGGGCGCGAGGAGGGAAGAAGTGGTTTTCCTTTAGGCTTTCCTTTAGGCTTTCCTTTTCCTTTTATCTGGTCTCCGATATTATTATAAAGATAGGAAAAAACTTTTCTGAAATAAGGTTTCAAACAGAAGTTTATTGTAAATAAGGAAATGAGCTGCTGGTTCAGGAAATTGAAAAAATACTTCTAACTATTGTTGTAAGTTTGGTTAAAAAGAAATACGAATGATGAACGATGGTAAAAACGTCAGCAAATGTGGTGTATTAGTATGGGTGAGTCACCTCTCAGTTTAGTGGGGGTGACTGCTGTGTCCAGATTTAGTGGTGTGCTCTCCTTTATGGAGGCATACCTCTTAGTACTATCTACAAGCCGCTAAGGCTTCCTCCGTCTTTTTATTGTACACCCCACCCGTTGGGTGGGTTAACTGCCTTGCCAATAAATGATACAAGACAGCACTGGGTTTGTTCCATGCCACCCTTGATGTCATTCAACCCCCATGTATTCATTGAACTACATGTGCAGCTTTGGGAAGGGTCTCACACACCCACACCTTTTTAGACGTAGCAGCCAACTTCCAGTTCCGGTCATAACGTCATTTCCTATATAACGCCATTTCGAATCGGCCATGACACAAACTATTTTCAGTTTCGATTATTAATTTCCGGTTACGGTCACATGGTTATTGACGTCACAACCCCTTGACATCATTTCCGACAGTCATGACATATAAAAACATTTACGATTTTGATTTCCTAAAAATATAGTATTCGGTTTCCATAGTTAGTGATCTACATGAGCGGGACATTAGAATGACACAATTTCGGTTATGTCGTCATATCCCCATCTGAGAATTTGGAATAAGTATTTAAAGAAGAATAATGACTATCTTTTGAATGTAATTAATAAAATTTGGAAGAAACAGATTTTAGAAGGAAGAGCTATTTTTGGTTATGCAGTCTATCTCTATGTCAGGAGCTAATGAAGTCTACACGTCCGTAAGACGGTTTATATACTTCTGTTATTATGTATAAAAAACGTGCATAACAAATTTCAGAAGAATGCACAGCCAGTCTGTTTTGAATCTAAACTTAAGTTCTAACACAGTTTCAGTTGAATCAGATTCAATTAGTTAATCTAAGAAAATGAAAATAGAGCAATTTAAGTAACTTTTTAAAATTGATGTCTGATGACCTCGTATGTAAACTGCACACTTAAAATGAAATTGATTTAACTCAGCTACTTCCACATATAATATGTTGTGGTTTCACGTGCCAAAATTTAATACAACCGGGGCTTGTTAATCGGATCTTGATACAACAGATTACGAACAAACACTAACAAAAAAAATATTATAACAGGTCAGCGATACAACCAGCAGCCGATTAACGAGCCCCGCAAACGTGTTCTTTTTTCCCTGATACCCCCTTATACAACAACATACAGGGAACCATACAGTTATGTCAGTTAGTTTAGGTTTAAGATGAAGTTCACGTAGCTGGACTGTAGGCTATTTTCACGTGGCACGATGATGAAACTACATAGCATCAGGCGTAGTAGAGGAGTGCTATTCATTATGACCGTAATTATTCTAAACATATAGTATACTTGTCATATGAAAATACGCCCTTCCAGCAGATGCAATAACGCCGAATCCACCGCGGAGCTCGCATTTGGAGGCAGTCGTTCGGCTTGATTAAACGAAGGTAAAAACATTAGCGTCGTTTGCAGTGAGGGCGGATTTCATTACTTCATAGCCCTAAACAACCGTTGTTTTGTTCAATCACTTTGCTGCGAAACGTAAATTATTATGGTAATAGGAAAAGAAAAGTCTCCAGCTGCTGAAAATTGCAGCAGCTACCAACAACTCCAACAAATCGCGCATATTTAGGGCCAAGTGTGGGTTCCGCAGTGATTTTTTGAGTAAGCCTTTGCATCTGCTCAATAATTGGGCCAACTACGAACACTTTAGAAAAATTCAGGATTGAATAATCAGGAATTAGGGAAAACGACCAGGTTTCCGTCTAAAAAATAGGAAAAGACTTCTCAGATTAGCTGCTAACTAAACCCACTTTTATTATTACCTATGACGTGTGCTGTCAAATCAATACCAACACTGATAAAAGCAGTAATAAATATACACCGCGTTACTTACCATAGGCCTACGTTCTGTAGCCATTTTGTGTAAAAACAAAGATCAGTTGAACACGAAAGTTCACAAATTCTTCTGTGACGAAAGGGCCCAGTTGTACCTACAAAACCACTCACACAAAATCTTGCACTAATGAGCCAACAATATGCGAAATAAGAGGAAAGAAATGAAGGCAGACAATTGCCTTCATTTCTACTGCCTTTCAAGAACAATTACGTAGGAGGCCTCTCTGGTGGCCCATTGCCATGGTTGCCAAGAAGTCGGCAGCACTGTAATCGCAACAATTCAATCGTCAGTATCTAGACATACGCTAGTCTGTCGCCGCCAAGTAACAGTAGATGATCGCATAGTAGGCATCCGATTGTTAAAAGATTGATTGTTGATGATAAAGAGGCGGCCTCACTATAGTATAAGACGTGCCTGGTTACTGTAAGCAACTATCCACCCAAAACCAAAACTGGTATAAGAGAAGCCGCCAAGTTTACAAAAGGGTCGGCCTTTCAAAGTAGTGATATCATTCAACCAGGGAAAGGCCGCCAAGGTTAATCCTATTAGCCAAGTTAATCGCACCTACTAATAGTTCGAAGGTTAAATGAAGACTAGAAGAATGCTACTAGCGGTAGCAACATTCAAGTTTTCATTTAACGTCCAAAGTATTATTCGGTGCGATTAACTTGGCTAATAGGATTAACCTTGGTGGCCTTTCCCTGGTTGAAGGATATCACTACTTTGAAAGGCCGACCCTTTTGTAAACTTGGCGGCTTCTCTTATACCAGTTTTGGTTTTGGGTGGATATCACAATTTTCATAGGCCTGTGAATGTACAAAAAAATCCCACGGTGTAATTGTCAACTCTACCTTTTTTGTCTGGAGGTATTTTATGTCTATGAATTTTCTCATTCTTAATTTTCACATTTGCTATTGTCATTCCAAATAAATTAATAACAAGCATAAGAGTATGGTAACTGCAAGGAATTAATAAGTTCTTATGTAATAAAAGAAACTCTGTGTGTTATTGAACCAGTAATGAGAAATTTATTCGGGTCGTGGGGCAGGTAATTCCTTTTGAAATCGCGTAGCGTAAAAATAACTGATTTGGATTTGGTGGGGAAAAAATACGAGCAAACCTTTGCAACCCACCTGTATATTTTGTTTCCTAATCTTCTTTGCAAAATTGTCCCTTTCATCGTCGTATAGGGCAGATAATTAGTTGGATTCGTGTACCGTAACAAAAAACTGACCAAACCTTTGCAATAAAAGATATTCCGTCTCTTAGTGAACCATTCCATTCTATGTTTTATTGAGGCCCCAGCCTAATGCCATGCACCCCACAATTACAATAATACACTACCAGTTCCAGTTTGCTTTATTGAGGCCCCAGCCAAATGCCATGCGCCCCAAATCCACTAGGAATACAGCCACACAACAACTCCAGCAGCAATTACAACAACAACTACAACTATTACTACAACTACTCAGTGCAAAACAACCAAACTCCTCAAGCCCCCAAGACCACACTTAACAACCTTGCAGCTAACACCGTCCTCATGGCAGCAGCTGCGCCTTGACAGCAGGCCACACTCCACAATTCAGCACCACAGAGCACCACTGAGAGACTAGCAGCTGAGCCTACCACAATGAGGAAACAGAAAGGGGGGGCGGAGTCGAACTAAACCGCAATACCAATGTCACGAAAGAAAGATGCAACAGCGCGCAACCTAGCAACAGGCCGCGGACCGTCCGCATGGGACAGTAGAGTAGCGAAGGCAGTATCTAACCAGGGGGTCAGACAGCGCCGCTCCTTAACAAACTTGCGGCAGTGTATAAGGACATGCTCAGTTGTGTCGTCAATGTGACACAGAGAGCACCTAGGAGAAACGACCCATCCGTACTGGAATCTGTGTACAAGCAGCAATGAGAAGCCAACTCGCAAATGCGACAAAATCTGCGCATCTCTGTGTAGCAACACATCCAAGTTCGACGCAGTAGAGCGCACCAGATGCACCGCAAACAAAGCTCTTCCATCACGAGCTGTCCTCCAGGCATCCTGCCACTGTGCAAGAGACAATCGACGAACAGATACTCGACGCACATGAACAGAAACTTGAGGATGCAACTGACCACAGGCACCACGCGCAGCCTCTGGTGCTAGTCCATCTGCTACCTCATTGCCAAATACACCACTGTGGCCTCTGACCTACTGTAAAGAAGCTACACCAGTATGCCACGCAACCCAGAATTTCCACCCAGTCGTATATACAATTGGGTCTTCAACAGCCAAGCTGTTCCACGAGCGGCGTAGAAGCCCACAGGCCGCTTGGGAGTCTGTCACAATCGCAAAGGAGGGAAGACTCATGTCTTGCGCAACATACAGTGCTACAGAGATCGCCACTAACTCGCACATGGTGCTAGACGTCGCGTCATGGATCACGCGCATGCACTCAACTTTCAAGGATGGAATAACTACCCCAATGCCACCCACACACGTCTCTGGGTGAAATGAAGCATCACAGAAAATATCGCATTCAGTACGCTGAGACAAGAACACTGCATGCAGCTCATGGCACCAAGTCCATGGACTCAGAGGCTTCGCAAACACCACTGCCGTTGCCCCTGCCACTTGGCGCAGAAGAGTTACCCCACGACCCGCTTCACCAAGCACATCACGCGCACGTTCACTGAACATGTCATAATCAGGCAGTATCCTGGCGACTGGATCTCCTTGACCCCTGCTGAGATTCCACTGACAGAGTGTGGCCAGAAGCATGCGCCCGTACCTCAACTGGTGGCTCATTTACACTGAATTCCTAAAGCATTCACTGGCATTGTCAAAATGCATCCAGTGACGATGCCCAAACAGACGTTCACAACATCTTGCAGTGAATTCTCGTGTCGTCTTACTACGCTCAAAAACGGCAAGGAGTAGTCAAGCACGGACCTCACAAACGTGCGGTACGTCGCTAGAAGTGCTCCTCTCGTAACACCCCTGTGAGTCAGTTGATGCAGTATAGCGGTCCTGGCGAGGACTCTGCCGCAAACTTGACTAACATGCTGTGCCCAAGTAAGCCGTGAGTCAAGAATTACGCCCAGGTACTTTACACTGGCTTTCGGAGTTACAACCTGCTCATCCACCTTCAGGAAAAAAGCCTGGAATACCACATCAGACCTGCGGGAGAACACCACGGCTTCTGTCTTGGCAGGAGCCAGCAAGAGGCCGCGCTCCTGCAGAAGATAAGCAACCCTGTCCAGAACAGCTTGTGCCTCGCATGCTAAGTGAGCAAGATCACTGCCCACAAACCAAACAGCCACATCATCTGCGTAGCAGACAATATTTGAGTGTGCACCAATTTCAGCCAGAACATCATTAATGGCCACAGCAAACAACGTTGGACTAAGACAACTCCCTTGCGGGAGACCTCTCCACGTTGAATCTGTAGCCGACCAACACTTCCGAACACGGTGTGGCAAACTCACGGCGACCTAGGAGTGCAACAATCAACTCAATCAAGCGTGGACCTACCCCCATTCGACGCAGAGAGCCTGAACCCAGGGAATGGAGACCGTGTCATAAGCCGCCTTAATATCTAGAAAGACTGCCAAGACAACGTCCCCCCTAAGCCCAGCGTCTCTAATGCTAGTAAGCTTCAAGAGCAGTACGTCTTGCGCACTCCTGTCCCGCCGATAGCCAAACTGAACGCCTGCAAGGCATTCGTGGTATTCCAGGTACCACTCCAAGCGCTTTACAATCATCCGCTCTAGCACTTTCCGTAGACAAGACAGTAGAGCAATGGGTTTGTAATTGGTCAAATCCGACCTCACACTTCCTTGCTTATGCACTGGGATTAGGATGGTAAACATCCACGATGGTGGGATACCAGCCCCACCTAACAGCTTGTTGAACAATGGGAGCACAGTGTTACATGACGCATCAACATCTTTCTGTAAATCTGCATACCCAACACCATCAATCCCCATCGCACTCGAACTCCTACACTTTCGCAGTGCTGCCCGGAACTCCGACGGAACCCACGGCACATCACAGACGTGTGAGGACATGGAAATCTCTGCCGAAACAGAAGGGGGAGCCGAGCTACTACTAAGCGCATAAACACTGGCAAACCTTACATTAAAGGCTTCTGCCATTTCACTGCCACGAAGAATACTCCTTGCTGGATTTGGTGGGCCAAAAACCTACTGAATCGCAGACTTCCCCGCACTAGGACTGAGCATCCGCCAAGCCAGTGTGAGGGAACGGGCTCGTCGACCTTGGCACAAAGTCTCGTGCCGAACTCTTTCTTTTCTCTCCTAAGAATAAACCTGCTCTCATCCACTACACCTTTGTACTCCCACCAGAACGCGTCACAGGGAGCTCTCCTCCATTTGCGGTAAGCCTTGCGTCGATCGCGCACCGCAACCGAGCAAACATGCGACCACCACACCGGCCGCGCTTTTGCCACTACCTTCCTCGACGTCCTAGACCGACCACGAGTTATTTGTTGCACATAGTCCGAAAAAAATCCCATTACCGATAACCGGACGTCTCTCGTCACCCAACGTTCTGCAAGCAGGTGCTGTAGCTGCAGTAGAGCACAGGAGAACAGGAAAATGATCGCTGCCCCGTAAATCATCTGAGACAAGACAGCTGCACTTATCCGCTATTTCCGGGGAACAAACAAAAAAGTCTAAAACAGATTCCTGGACTGCGCCACGCTGCCAACGCACAAACGTCGGTGAACCATCATGGAGAATACGCAACCCGACCTCTTGAAACGCCTCAGCTAGCCTACGCCTTCTGGTGTCAGCATGCAACGAGCCCCAATCAAAATGATGACTGTTAAAATCTCCTCCCAAAATTACTGGGGTTGGAAACTGTTGCAGCCATCGTTTCCATTCCGCAACAGTTTGACTACCCATTGCATGCACTATGACGACAGATATCCAACAACTAGTCATCCACACTTTCAATGCAACTGCATCTACACCATCTGGCTGGAATTGAATGGTGATGGGTAGATACGGGATTGCCCATTTAATAAAAATTCCTACCTTACGCCCGGAATGGATAAAATCCGCTTTCCACGCTGTTGCATCTAATCCCCGAAAGTCTACAACTTTTTGTACCCCAACAATATTGGCATGCTCTAGTAAACATTCTAGATCTCCTAATTTTCCCTGCAACCCTCTTATGTTCCAAGTATGATATTGCACAGAGCGAATTAAATGATTAGGTTAGATCCAGGTCCCCCCCTCTCAAACTAACCCCTTCTCTGCAACTCACCTGTGAAATACAGCTACTAGCAACACTTAACGCAAAACCATCACTACATTCAATATCCTCACTCCTGCCAACTAAGTCACTCTCTGCTGCTGTCTTACCCATACTGCACAGCTGAAAAGCATTTTGCATATTTCCAGACGTACTGAGCAATTCACTGCCACCTTCTCTCACTTGAACCTCCTTTTGCCTGTTTGCAACAACAGTTGCACTTTCTTGTTCACACACTTGAATTTCACTCATTTCCGATTCTTCATTCTCATCTACGCACAACACTGGTGCCACAATTTCGGCCGATGACGACGGGGTCTTCTTCCGTTTTTGACTTCCCTTCTTCCGTTTTGCAGGAGGGGTAATCCACACATTATCACTATCCTTGCCTTCGTTGCCAGTTTCGCCGTCTTTGCTGACTGTTGGATCACGCAATATAACTGCTGAAGCCACTTCATCACTCACTTTAGCACTGCTAGGGCCGACGTCGCCGGCAACAGCCACCACCACCACCTACCACCTATTTGCAACAACAATGAATTCTGACAATTAGGTACTAACGATAAGCGTGTAACACTTAAGCATGTTACAGTCTGCTGTTGGATGACAATACAAACAATGGTTACAACAATAATTTTGCACCTACGAGCCACTTCAGGGCCACGTGCTTCTAGCTGCAACCCCCATTTTAGAAAAAGGCAACTTCCCCATATGACGCTTTACCTGTTTGCCGAAATTTAGATCTGGCAACTTTTCCTAATCAGCTGTAGACGTGTCGTTATACCCTATGAGAATTAACATGGGAGCCTGCGGACTAGTTACTAGTTACCAGTAACACAAATCAACGTTATTGAGGACACTTTCTCTCCATGAAGGACACGTTCCCACATTTTCGTGTTGACGTTTTCTTCGTTACTGGACCCAAGACACCTGATTCAAACGATTTGCAAAGATTTCTACCGCATGGGGAATTTACACCAGTATGCTGAAATCAGGTATAAGTTGGTTTCAGTTAAAAGACACAGTCTGCTAGTGAAGGCCGCCTTTTTTTTCATCAACAATCATTCTTTAATAATCGGATGATCTACTATTACTTGGCGGCGACACACTAGCGTGTGTCTAGATACACCGAAAACCAAAACTGGTATAAGAGAAGCTGCCACGGTTCCAAAAAAGGTCAGCCTTTGAAAGTAGTGATATCATATTACCAGGGAAAGGCCGCCAACGTTAAGCCAAAAGGGAACGATCCCGGCTGCCACTTAAATCGTACAGTTGAAAACAAAATGGTACTAAATCACTAATTTTGAGGCCTCAAGGCCCCAAAATTGGGCAGTTGATGACTTAATTATTTGTTAAATGCGGGCTTCGTGATCGAAGTTGAATTTTTTTAAAACAGAAAACAACAACTGGCACAATGGAACCCTTTGAAGGACCCCTACAATGAAACCTACGATTAAACCATACAATGAAACCCTTTGAAGAACCCCTACAATGAAAACGGGCATGCACGAAGGACAGTTATTGTTCACGCGGTACGGATCGCTCAAGCCAAAAGCGCTAAACTGAGAGGGGGGATGGGGGGGACCCTGAACGGTGAATGCCGGTGGGTGTGGCAGCGCTTCTGTTAACATATGAATACGCATTAACTGAACCTAAAAGGTATTTTTCTAAAAGGAATAAATTTCTGCCAAATGTTGCAAAAACGGGAGGGCAGTATTTAATTCAATTATCCATCCAAATTTAACTACATCTAGCAAATGGGAGGAACGAGAGCAGGGAGGGAGAGGGTGGGAGAAAAGAGGGTAATGAGAGGATTGGAGAAAGGGCAAGTATTACAGGAAGAAAATTTCCCGTCACAGAGAACAGTTAAATTTACTTTCAAACCATACACCGGATAAACACAGCGAAACAAAATCCTACAAGAATAAAACCCCGGCGAAGCCGCGTATACGACTGCTAGTTATGTCATATTATTTTATTAGACGTTTTGAACTAAAGAATTTCATCAAGTCAGTATTAGTAAAGTTTGCCTCAATACTAAAGTCGAAATTTTGATGCTTAATATCTCCGCCATGTGTGAATATTTTTATATTAAATGTGATTATGTAAGCTTCGGACTTGGTCAACAAGCATACCAAAATTCATTAAAGTCCGCTGAATCAAAACGGAGATCTGGACCTGAGGTAAGCCATGAAATTCGTTTTTGGCTTGTTCTTGTTGGCACAACACGTTTCTCCTTAGCTCTCCACAGATCAAACCGGTTGTCATGTAAAGCTGGTTCTTGGATCATTTTACAAGTACTGCTCTGTTGAAATGTGCCCTTCCCATACGGCCTTTTCTAATTGGTCAAGTGATTTAGGGCTTAAGAAGGCCATATTGATTGTTTTAAACATCGCAATTATGAAACAATGCCAATCACGAAACGCCAGCTGCAAGACGTACACTGAAGATAAAAAGGGTTTTAGTTTAGGAGAAGAATTCAGAAAAGGCCATAGTTTCCGAGCTAAAAACATTTTTTTGGTAGAAGTGGTAACTAATTTTTTTTCTGAACAAGAAGCACGTGAAGAAGCTAGATATAAACGTTACCAAATTTTCTTTGCAATTTTAAGACCGGAAATCTTAAAATTACAAAGAAAATTTGGCGGCCATCTTAGAAAAAATGGCGCCAGTGAGAGATTTTCTAATATTTTTAATATCTCGATTTCTACCAACCTGTTTTTCTTTTTACAAAATAGAGCATTTGAAACGTACTATCCTTCATTACATATAACACTTTCGATATTATAGTTCGTTTGCGCACGAGAATTTCAGAAAATTGGACAGGAGGAGGACGCGGAGGCGGCGGAGCGGCTAACAATGTCAAAATGTTACAATACATGTAACAATAGGGTAACAATAGGCGAGGGGCACAATATCGGATTATAGCTCACTCGAACAAGATGCAACGATGGTTGGGTGCCGGGAAACTAACACTGTCGTTGTTTGAGTTAGCTAGATCGTTGTGGAGAATCAAAATTAAATGGTCTTGATTTTGCCTTAAATCTTCAAGTTTTAAACCGTAGCGTGCGAAGTCTTAACGGCCTCAAAATTGGGTGGCCGACCTGACTGAGTGACTTATTTACTTTTTCAATGCGGGCTTCGGGTAGCCAGTGGAATTGTTTACGCGATTGTTTGCCATGATACTGCAACAATCCAGAATCAACTACTCATCGAGATAACTCATGCTAAATCTAGACACACGCTAATAAAATGCCGTCAAATAATAATCATGGGACAAACCTTGGGCGTAACCTGAACATAAGTATGCATTTCTAATATTCCGTTTTTTCGAAAACAAAAATCGGTGGACAGTGGACACATGATAGACTAGACCGTAGCAATTAATATAAAAAGGAAGCGAAAAAAGCCAACAAATTAACTGGCAAAAAACGGCTTTGCCGTTTAGAAAAAAAACATTAGAGCTCGCATCCCCATACTCACAGCCCTGAAGGTCCACGAATAAAAACGGATTAGAGTTCACTCGAACGCTATGAACTATAATTTGAACTCCAATTCGCAAAACGTAAACCCACAAACACACACAAAATAACGCCATAAACAGCAAAATGCTACAAAATTGAAAGATAAAAATGCATAGGCTACACAAAATGAACATGTAATTACTCAAACGAACTAGAAATACCACTCCAAACGACCTTCAAACACAAACACAGGCAAAAAAAATGCCTTAACTAGGAGTCTGCTTGTTTCACAAATAATAAATGCACTTAAAATACACATATACCCACTCACAGATTTAATGTGAAACAACAAACACAGAAAACTATTTTAAAAAAAAGGTCTGTATAATACACAAATTATGCGTGCACGCCCAAACACCGAAACATTAAACTTTTCAACCATAAACTGGGCTTTCTTTCTGACATAACCATTGATCAAAAACAGTCCTTGTTCCCTGGTATTGGAGTTCAAATTATAGTTCGTTGCGTTCGAGTGAACTCTAATCCGTTTTTATTCGTGGACCTTCACGGCTGTGAGTATGGGGATACGAGCTCTAATGTTTTCTTTTCTAAACGGCGAAGCCGTTTTTTGCTCAGTTATTTTTAATGATTTGCTAACAGATTTAACTTAAGATAAAAACATGCATTTGCTCATCGTAAAATTTCGCTATAAACGTTAATAAATCTCTAACCTTAGACCAAATCTCTAACGCTTAGACCAATCGTTTTAATGCCAATACTATAAGTTCTTGTAGTACAGAGAATTACCTTTAATTTGGCATATAGAAATGAAGATTCTCCCAGAGGACTTGCTAAGTTCTCTGAGTGGAATCCGACGAAACTGTGTTACAACATTAGGATCCTTCCCTATGCCTACGGCGCTTTTTTACCTCATTAACGCAGTCATTTATGCAAAATATTGCGTCACTTCCGCTTCTATCCCGCTTCCCCCTACCCTGTCCGCGTCCACTCACTCTTTTCTTGCTGTGAACGAACGATTCCATGCAGGGAGGCGGGCGGGCTCTGTTTTGTAACACAGTTTCGTCGGATTCCACTCAGAGAACTTAGATTCTCCTGGCGAGAACAAGTTCTCTGGGAGAATCTTCATTTCTCCTTCGTAGAATCCTCCTCACTGTGTTACAACATTGGGATAGATTAGGAAGCAGTGCACACCTCGGAATCGCTCCGAATATGGCTGTGGTGACCTTGGTCCCACTTAATAATCAACCAGTACCTACACCCCAGACTACCCAGGGACCCCACTCATCCGCCACCTCGGCGTCAAGTACGGGTCCCAGAGAAGGGCCCCTGAGCTCTTCAAGGGATAAGGTCCCTCCCTGGCGCAGGCCAACAGCCGGACGAACCAGGCTGCACACTGCCAGTCCGGTGTCACTAGTACTGCCCACTCCACTCGATCCACGATGAGCTTGTCTATGCAACGTCCAATTAAAGGACACGGGGGGAAAAGATACGGAAAGAACGGGCCCCAGTTCACACTGAACGCATCCACAAACTCTGCCCCTGGGCAGCGTCCCCACGACCCAAATCGCTGCAATTGGGCCGTCGCCTCCGATGCGAATACGTCCACGTCTGGCGTCCCAAACCACCTACAAATCTTCTGGAACGCCGCAGTACACAATCGGAAGTCAAATCTGTCCCAGAAATTTCGAGACAGCCCATCCGCTGTCACATTAAACTTCCCCGGCACAAATGCCGCCTGTACCACACAATCCAACTGACTTCTACGCTGCTCTAGGCAACGGAACATGGCATTTAGCATCTGGGACTTTGTCCCCCCTTGAAGATTCACATATGCCACGGCCACTACATTATCCGAAAGGATTCGCACGACCCGTCCCCTGACCAGGTCTCCAAAAACGTCTAGCGCTTTAAGCATAGCCAATAATTCCCTTGCATTTATATGCAAGGCAGCCTCCCTGGGCTGCCACCTCCCCTGCGCTTGCGAATCCCCAGTGGCTGTTCCCCAGCCCATGTCCTACGGGTCCGTTGTCACCACTACTGCGGCCTCCACCGAGACCCACGATTTTGCTACCACTGAGCGACCCAGAGCCTTCGCCCACCAGTCCAAATCTTCGCAAGAACCGCGCGAGAGGCTTCCTCCGTGCACTCCCGCACGACACCAGGTCATGTTGCCACCAACGTGTGTGCAACTTGCCGTTCTCCACGGCACACAACAAACTTTCTGCCAGCCCCAACAACCGTTGAAGCTCCTTAACAACCGTGACCGGGTCTTGTTGCAGCCTCGCAACCACGCCTACCATACAAGCCTGCTTCTCAGGCGGCAGCACAAAACGGGCTGACTCTAGATCCAACATCATTCCCAAAAATCGCAACGCCTGCGACGGTACCAGCACACTCTTTTCGTAATTTACGAAAAATCCCAACTTCCGCAAGGTTTCCAACACTCTCCGCACATCCCGCCGCACACTTGCTGCGGATGGGCCTACTACTGCAAAATCATCCAGGTAAATGAAAATTAACACACCGTCCCGGCGCAAGAAGCGCCTCACCACTGACATAAGCTTCATAAAAGTACCCGGGGCTGAAGCCAACCCAAATGGCAACACACAAAAACGGTAAAGACAACCTTGCCAGGAAAACATTAACAACCGTCGTGCACCGTCCTTTATTGCCACTGCATAGTATGCTTGAGGCAGATCTATGGTAGCCATCCACCACCCTGGTTGTAAATGTTCTACCACCCTTGGTAGTGTATCCAAGTAGCACTTCCGTACAACTACAAACTCATTCAAGCCTTTCAGGTTCAAAATTATCCTGATCGATCCGTCCGGCTTTGCCACTGAAAATATTGGCGACACAAATCCTACACTTTCGTTTTTCACTCTCTCAATTACACCTTGAGCTAACATCTCGCTCAATTTCGGGGCAATCTCCTTCGCATCGTCAAACAACGGCAGCCTCGCCGAAACCGCCCTCAGCGGTGGCGTATTTCCCAACTCTAGACCAGCACCGTCTACAATATCCAACACCGCCGGCGACGCCCCAATGGCCGCCCACTCTGCCCTATGGCCTCTCAAACTTCCAGCACGCCATGTGCTCATTATTTTCAAGCTCCGTTCCAGCGCTTGTTTTCCAACAATCCAACCGCACACACAACAAAACTCATCTACTCCCGCTCGGTATTGCCGATGCCTTACACGCCCCAGTGTTTCGCATCGCCCAAAAAAAAAAAAAATTTTAAACCGAGCCATTCGTACTTTCTTATCACCAACACCAACTACTTTTTCCACCGTCCGCCACTCGCGGCTCCCGCCGGTTCGGTCAGCTACCGACTCCGACAATGGGTTTCACATATGAACTCCCAACCACACCTTCTCCTTCAAATTCCGTCACACAAACCAAAAACAAATACTACGAACCTGACAATCCGCATTAAACCACTGCCGCCACATTCTCAAGAAGCAATTATAACCACGTGCGGACGTACTCGGCCGGCCTAACAGACCGCCACGTTTTTCGTTCCCACAAATTCTGCTGTCACCATGCCGGCCGCCATCTTAATACTCTCCAACCAGCATCGATAGAAATACTCACCACCAATCGCGTAGCCTCGTAGCCACGCTGCTTTGCTTGGAAAGATGGCGCACTTCAGTTCAACTGCGAAAACGAACTTTCGAAACGAATTCCCCTTAGGAATTCAACAATCTTAGCTTAAGAACGTCTGACTGCACGCGCCAGCGGCAAGAAAAAGAGTGAGTGGACGCGGACAGGGTAGGGGGAAGCGGGATAGAGGCGGAAGTGACGCAATATTTTGCATAAATGACTGCGTTAATGAGGTAAAAAAGCGCCGTAGGCACAGGGAAGGATCCCAATGTTGTAACACAGTGAGGAGGCTTCTACGAAGGAGAACATCTATTTCGGTAGCATAGAAGTGGCGTAATGGAAACGCAAGTATATGGGTAATATACGGCATTTCTTAAAATTAACAAAGTGTAGTATACTTGGTAAAGGACACAGAAAAAATGGTCTGATTGTTTGTATTCGGTTAACTCTGTCAAATTTTCTCCAGTTATATCTTACATAGGGGCTATCTTACTTTCATTTAAAAACGGAGTGGCAATAATAATAATAATAACATTTTGTTGGGCCAGGAAAAAGGTCAACACGGAGACGGAAGGGAGGCCGCTAACACCGCCCCTGAAGAATTTAACCTAACACCGAAACCACGAAAAAAGGAGAAAAAAAAAGGAAGTTAATACGCACGACGGAGGTAACAGGTGAGATCACATCTCAGTAACGCCCTACGGAATGCCGCAAGTGAAGGAGCGGTGACCACCTCCTCCGGCAGTGAATTCCAACTCTTGACCACACTCAGGGCGAAGATGTGTTTCCGACACTAAAGCCTGGAGCCAAGTACACGCAATTTAAATACACGCAAGTACACGCAAGTACACGCAATTTCGATGCCAGGCATCGAAGAAGGGCTAACCCGATCGAAAAAGGGTAATCCCAAAGGGAGAAGGTGGTGGAGTATCTTGTAAGTAAGCAAGAGGTCGGCACGTAAAAGACGCAATTCCACAGGTTCCAAGCCGGAAAGTCGTAACCTCTCGCCGAAAGGTAGTCCACGTAGCTCCGGTATAGTGCGAGTAAAATGTCGTTGCACAGCTCAATCTGGTCAATGTCGTGAAGAAGATAAGGGGACCACACCGGGCTTAATTGCGTACTCGAGAAGTGGTCTAACATAGATCTTGAAAGCCCAGATGCGTGTGGAAATGCTTCATTTAGCAAAACAGCGGTTCACAATAAAAAGGCACCGGAAGGCCTGTGCAGCAATACATTTGCAATGGGTTGTGGATTTAGGATCAGAGGTGAACCACACCCCAAGATCCTTGACAGTGGCGACAGCTCGCAATGCCGAGCCACCAAGGGTATATGATGAGAAAGGGGTAGGTTTCCCTATGTGGTACGAATGGCATTTATCGAATAAGAGAGGGAGTTGCCAACGGGAGGACCAGCAATTCACTTCGTCAATCAAATTTGAGAGCCGCCGATTATCCTCGCAGTCTAGCACCTCAGTGCCCACCTTGACGTCGTCAGCAAACTTCACCTTGAGGGTGTTAGCACAAAGTGGCAATGTCATAGCAGTCAAAATGTGTCACGATTTTCGACTAGAATGTACTCCTTCAAGCGTCCTACTTAACTTAAATGGCTATAGTTAAACTTTTCTGAAAGGTGGTGAGGTCTTCTTGCCACCAAGGCTAATAAAATTTATTTATCGCTCATATGAAGGTGAATGTACTCCTGCAATGGCTAAGTTTAGAAGTGACTTTTCTGAAAGGTGAAAGGTGGCGATGTCTTCTTTACACCAAGGCTTATTAAATTTATTTATCATACATGGCGGCCATTCTATGCTGATTTAAAGATGAAGTGTTAATGTCATAGCAGTCAAAATGCATAGTGATTTTCGAATTAAATGTACTCTTTCAAACTTCCTAATTTTCATAACTAGGATCTTTATGAAGGGTGGGTCAGAAATATTGATCTTTTAATGCAGCCCATCATTCACTCGTTAATTAGAAGGTGAATGTGAATAGGAATTTTCGAATTCAACCACTCTGAAACCCCCTAATTAATTTAATGATATAATCAGGCTTAATTGGACAATATGTATGCATGTTTTCAAACACGGATAACACAAATTAAATAAAGTTTAAATGCTCAATTTGTATACATATTCCAATAATAAAACAAACCATACATGGACCATACATGTTTTGCCTGTCAGTCGAATTCTAATTAAAATGCAGGGTGTTATGTTTCCAGCTGTTAAATGACATGTTAAATACCAAAACGAATGTTAGAGATAATGAGAATCAGGATGTTGAAATATCTAAAACCCACTATTCATTTTCATTAGTGGGAAAAAAATTATTACTGCATAAAGGAATTTTAAAAACAAAATAAGAAAATGGCCATAACGATTTTAAGATGCCTCTTAAATACACCGAGTAAGTTAAATAGGAAGACTGCAAATGTACCTAGAAATTGGGAGTTACCACTGCCATTAGAACATGTATTGGTAAATCACGATTTTAGAGCATAGGGTCGATTTTTATTTTAAATATCCATTGAAACTTTGTTGTAGCAAACTTTCTGCCTAACAGTGTGCCTAACCAGTAAGTTATTGATTTGAATGGTTGAAACGTTACCAGTAAAAGAATCTTTGGGTGGGGTGGGGAGGGGCGAAGTGGTGCATCCCCATCCTCCCTCTCGGGGGGGGGGGGAAGATTCAGCGTGTTTCTCCCTATTTTTTCATTTGCTATATAATAAAGAATAACTGGTGTAAATTTAGTAGATTTCTGTCCATTATCTATTCTTTATAAAAAATATCGTGTTACCCATATGGTTGCGTAACCAATACTTCACTTCTATGGGACCGAAATAGATGTTCTATTTGACAAATTAAAGGTAATCTTCTGTTACTACAAGAACTTATATAGGCATTAAGCCTATTCGTCTGAGCGTTAGAGGTTATTTTACGTTTATTGCGAAATTGACGGTTTGCTAAATACGTTAGTAAACCGTCAAAAATATCGAAATAATTATTCTATAATGAAAGGTAATACGTTTAAAATCAATTTATTTGGTATACAGAAAAAGAAAAATGGATTAGTAGAAGCCGAGATATTAAAAATATTAGAAAACCTCTCACTGGTGTCATTTTTTCCCAAGATGGAGGCTCATTTCCGGCCTTAAAATTGCGAAGAAAATTTGGTAACGTTTATATCTTGCTTTTTCACATAATTCTTGTTCAGACAAAAAAAATAGTTGTCGCTTCTACTTAAAAAAGCCTTCACTCGTTGCATTTTCTTATTTTACTCCGGATAGTCTGTTTGTTTCTATATTAGTTTGTGTACAGTTATTGTTTCGTTTATGTCAAAATATCATGAATGGGAAAACAAAAACGAACTCCTTTGATGTTTAAGGTCCTGGGGCATATGTACGGAAATATTGCTTCGTGGGATTTTTCGTGATGAAATTGAATGACCACCAG
>JAHWFP010222109.1:0-12755 GCA_023313725.1 Lithobius niger | reverse complement strand
AGTTAACAAAAGCACGTCCTAACATGCATCCCAAATGTGTTGAGGGGGTTCCATAGCCCAAACAACGCCAACAAGCCAAGTACAGCGATCAGAATAATCGCCTGCAAGCTAACTGAATGGCGCATCGAATCCCCAACCTACTAAGGTACATACGGTACCCTTGAAGTCACGGATTAAAATTACAGCCTAAAATAGCAAAATAAGACAAAAAAGTATCACAAAATTGTCATTCTGATAAAATACTGTGTACCAACAGTAACAAGGCTGTGTCACGGATTTTCCAGGACTGTGTGAATTCCCTTACAGAACGGTGATCAAACTAACATATAGCAATAACTTTAACACTACAAAATTTAGGTCATAATAGTCTAGGGCTGTAACGATCAGCATTTTTTCTGCCGAACAGATTTCGATCCGATCAGCCACAAATTGATTGGTATACCGAGCCGATTTAACCGAACCGATCACTACCGATTTTTTATAATTTTTGTTACACAAACTTGTAGGCTAAAAATTTGCAGGCGAATACAAACATCGGAATACATTTTTTTACCCAAATAAAAGTAAATATTTGTGTGTTATTAACCTTAGCCTACACAATGTAAAACATGTAGGCCTAGCCTAAATTAAAACAAAAGGTAACAAAACATGTGGTGAAACAGAATTTATTTATTGTCAAGGGCCTGGCAAAAATCAAAAATCTGTAGGTTTTTGTTCACCAAACCGATTTTTGCCGATCAGCACAAAATCTGTTCAGCTAAATCTGTTCGGTACAGCCTTACATAATACCAAGCAACATGAAATACCTACCTCATGGACTTTGCCTTTTATAAGGTTAAGAAGTTGTTGACATAAATGCAACTTTTTCGTTTCATCTTTACTCTTTTCATGACTGCAAAAAGAAATTCAAGATAAATATTACTAAATAATTCCAATCATCCATAATTCCTGCACAGGGAAATTTGCCATAACACTGTCTACGCTTTATTTCCAAGTCCCTCAAATGAGCGCATTTAAGAAAATTGTGAACTGGTCCGACACGTTAAAAATGCCTGACCTCCAAATAGTTTATCGGGGAAAAAGGAAATTCTATTATAATTTATTAACAATCTAAGTGAACGGGCTTCAATTGGCTTTTTAGTGATATGCAGCACGAAGCAATGCACAGGCACTACTCATCCTGTGTCGGTGTAGGCCTCCTCGTCTTCACATTAACGTTTGACCCCACTATTAGATTCATCGAACCTTGGCACATGCATTCAATGCTTTATTTACAGATAAAAATTCGCAAGCCACTAAAATTGAGCAATGGGTTTTGGGTGTATTGACCTTTCATCGGCAAAACTATGTGACACCATTAGCTTGACACTGTACACATCACAACTCAGGGAAATTAGGCCATTCAGAAATTATCGCTACGACAAACAGGACATCAAATTTGAAACCCTACACTTGAAATGCACATGTTTTATCTTTCATTTAACGGTTAAAGACCATTGACACACAAATTCAACATTAGGCTGCGAAAAAAAAATTAGTTGTTTCTCAGGCCCTGCCTGGTGGTCAAATTTGCCCCTACTCGATGCTTTTTATTTGCTAGTTCAAGCTAAATTTATTACCGTTACAAGGAAAAGCAATTCAGTTAGCTGAAAATAAGTATAATTTAGCCTAAATTAACTACCTTCAGCTCCGTACAATTAAGTTTCTTACTATCTGTAAAATACTAACCTCTAGTATGTGCTAAAATCGTTTTCGATTTGCTTTTCTACCCAATTTTTTAAACCCCTTAAAAGTTTAAAACACCTGCAACACTTGCAATGCAATGAGGTTAGCCTATCTGCCACTTGGTGCGCAACAATCGTTGCCTCCAACAAGCCAGCCCCAGCCCAACAATGACAGTTCGTTTTCGGGTACAGAACAGTGCAGACGTGTGGTTTTTGATCTGCTCTCTTTTTGCTTTTCGTTAGGGAATAGCCGGCGTTTGTCTTCCCTGCCCGAAATTTTCAATCTGCGTTGTATGTTGAAGTCGGGGAGATTTTCCCGTGTGTTCGTGCAAAAATACTCCTCTGGGTATTCACCCTGTCTGTCGCAGGTGTAGGCCTTGTAATTTTCTGAATCCAAGTGTAGTTTGTGTGATTTTAAGGACATCAAACCTGGAAGAAATCTGACCAGCGTCGAGTGTATCTTGCAAAAAAAAAAAAAAAAAGAAGCGCTGTTGGAGTCTGCTTCTGGATCTAAAACTCCTCTTGAGTGTCGTTTCGAATTTTTTAGCACTGAAATGTATGCCCCACTTGTGTTTTGTCAGCCGAAATTGTGTGGCTCGTCTGGGCCATGATGTTGTGAACGCGTTGGTTAGGCCTAATGTGGATGCAACCGAGGTTGTTTCGTCATCGCCGGCTGTGTCTTCCCTGCTGGCCCGGTCTCCGATTGACCCTGGAAATGATCGTGGGGGGCTGTGCGAGAAGCAGGTAAATTGGACTTTGGAATTAGGATGGACTTGTTGCGTGATGAATTAGCGGTCGAACACCACATTGCGTATGTTGAAGGTTTCGTCTTGCTGCGAGGGAAGATGGCGGCGTTTTTCGCGCAGGCAACTCTTCAATCGCCAATCGCCGATCGTGCCATCGTGTGCTGAATAGGTGCTGCCATCTACTGCTGTCGCGGAGGAGGAGCGTTGTAGTTTTGATACTGAAACTGTTGTTGCTGGGAAGCTGACTGTGGTGAGTAAATTTAATGAGGCTGTTGGCATGGGGTCTGTGGCTGCACAACGGCTGATGGTCGTGTCTGAACCGGAGCTGTTAGTGCGGGGCAATGTTGCAAAGCAGGATATGGGTGGCCCTGGGTGGCCCCTATGTAGCATAAGGGGGCTTTTTCATTCATGTCTGAGGCCCAGATGCCGTTCTGGGAGGTAATGGTGGTTTTTGTTTTACATCTAGGTTTGGAAACGTCAGAACGTCGATCCCCTTCCAAGGGACCGAAAATTTGCTAACACTAAACGGCATTTTGAGTTTGGGGTTGAGCGTAGATTTGGATAAAAACTTTATCAATCTAGGTGACGCTAGTGTTTTCTTCTCGGAACATAGCAGTTTTCTCTATGCATTCCGTACTTCTATTTTTTGGGGCATGTTGCATTTGGCATCTTGAGCAGAGAACATGTCCTCCCTCGTTCTCAGGTTCATGCCTGCAAGCGTTTTCCACAACGCACGTTGCATGGACTTCTGCACGTCACAGCAGCACGTCGCACGTTTCATGGATCACCCCCTTTTCAAGGCAGGGGATGTTTCCGTGGATACTCACAACGTGGAAGGGGTGCCTCTTGGAGTCGTCCACCCAGGAGCAGGTATGGAAGTTTCCCCCCCCCCTCACCTTCCTCCACTTCTCCAGCAGGTGGGGGGGGGGAAGGTTTCGTTGCCATGTGGACAACTGGGAGCTCATCAACGATGGCGTGTTCACTCTCTCCGCTGTAGGCAGAGGCCATTCGTCGCTATTTGTGTGCGAACCACGCTGAGTTCAGCCTCAGTAAGCTGAACCAACATCTAGAGAAGAAGCGTTTCAAGATGGAGACGATTCGGTCGGTCAGAGAAGCGATGCAGCCAACCGTTTTTAAGATTGCCATCTACTTCGAGGATGCATGCATGCATGTTTTGTTGCACCAGGGGATTCGGCATCTGTTTTGCCTTTTTGTAGGAGGTCAATCGTATCAGTTTCGTGACCTGCCCTTTGGGATTGCAACCGGACCTCATGTCTTCAGGGCAGTGCTTTGCCTGGGTTGGGGGGTTTCTACATCATCTGGACATTGAAGCCCATACCTACATTGGCTATTGGTTGCTCCGTCATCAGTCGGAGGAAGTACTCAAGTGGCCATTAGACAGGTTCTGGGTCAAGGTGGCCAGTTGGAAAAGTCCAGGCTGGTGCCGTGCAGGCGGTTTGTCTTCCTCGGCGCTCATTTCGATACGGACGAGTTCACGGTTTGGCCATCGCAGGAACAGGTAGAGAAGTAATAGGATCGGGTGAAAAGGTTGCAGCTGGCCACCGAGATTACGTCAGTGGACCTGGCGTCAGTCATAGATGTCGTCGATTCCTGCGCTGAGCTGGTTCCTTTCGGGGAATGGAAGGTCAGGCCGATGCATTGGTTCAGGAACCTGGAGTGTCAACCTCGTCATCCTGGTGGGACGTGATTTCTCTGGACAGTTTGCAGGTGGATACCATTCAGTGGTGGGGCGACCCCCCTAACACCTGCCGGGGAGTGCCAATTCAAGACCCTACGCCGTGTGGAATTCTCTTCGCGGACGCGTCATCCACAGGGTGAGAGGCGCACTTCGAGGGTCTAATGACGGCGGGAGTGTGGTCAGATGAGGAGTGCCAGTTACACATCAAGGTTCTGGAGAAGCAAGCAAAACGTCTGGCGGTGCAGGACTGGGAAGGAGTTTTGCGTGGCAAGACTGTGATAGGCGGGGATGGCCATGACGGACAACACAGCGGCGGTGGCTCATGTCATAATAGGAGGAGGGACTCGTTCTTGGTTGATGATGGAAGAGACCTCCCTGCTGTTTCGACTACGTGAAGCCCTGCACCTCAACCTGAGTCTGCATCTTGTAGCAGGAAAGCTCCATAATCTAACAGACGAGTTGTCACGTCAGAGAACTCCCAGAACAGAATGAAGGTTCAATCCCAGCCTGTGCCACAGCTCGTTATTGACGTGGGGAAAGCCCTGGGAGGGCCTGTTTGCGACATGCTACAACTGCCAACTCCTACAGTATGTCTCGCCGTTTCCAGTCTCAATGGCAGGCCTGTCAGCTACCTGCTTCCACCCGTTCTCGCTTCTGCAAGCATCTTGGAACAGACTTCGCAGGTTCCCGGGAGAATACTTTTTCGTAGCACCACTCTGACCAGCTGCGTCATGGTTTCCTGACTTAGTGGAACTGTTGAAGGAGGACACACTTCCTCTACCCCTCTCGGACTCAATCCTGACCCAGCACGGAGGTGCGGCAACCCACCCTTGTCCCGCTATGCTTCATCTTCACGGGTGGAGAGTGTGGTAATGAATTTGGAAGGAGAGGGTTTTACCACCGAGGCCTCAGAGTGGATGTAGGGTTGCCTCCATTCGTCGACGAGGAAGAACAGTGAGGCCAGTGGAAGGTTTGGCATTTCTGGTGCCAGAAGAAGAGATGTGATCCAACGGACCCTACCGAAGCCACTTTGTCGTCCTACTTGAAAGAACCTTTCGCCAAGGGTCTGTCCCCGACTGCCATCAAGGGGTACAGGTCGGCCATCATCTCTGTTTTGTCGATCCTGGGCAATAAGAAGCTTGTGGCCAGTGAACATGTTTCACGCTTAGTCCGGACGTTTGTGAATGCAAGAACGAGGCCTTACTGTTGTTCCCCAAATGGAACTTGCCCTTGGTGTTGGCCGGTATGGAGTTGGCGCCTTATGGACCTCTTTACTCAGCTCCGTTGCTTCTACTGTCACAGAGGACTCTTTTCTTGGTGGCTCTGGCTTCGGCGGCTCACCAGGCAGAGCGAGCTAGCTACTCTGGTGAGAGATGGCAAGAACATCCGTTTGGCTCGAGACTGGTCATCCGAGTCGTTGGGTTTTCCAGCTGACTTCCTTGCGAAGAATCACATACCAGATGAGGCCCCCATGCCTTTGGTGATTATGGCATTGTAGCCAGTGGTTGATCCAGGGGGTACGGAGTGGACCCAAGGCTCGGTCCGAGCTCTCCACCTTTTCTTAGGCCCAATTTGACGGAGCAGTCTGGGCGTTCGGGACGAGCAGGATCTACACTCACTCCGCAGTTTTTGCAATGGGATCGAGCTTCTGGAGGTGTTTCCCTTACCGTCACCAGCGAAGATAGGGAAATGGATTTGTGAGGTCATCACGCGAGCGTATGAGCACGGACTGGACCATCTGGACATCCCTGCGAATGTGAGGGGTCCGTGCGATGAGGGCTTTGGCTGCGTCTTGGGCTTCGCGTCTGGCACCCCGCTTAATGATGTGGTAGCTGCCTGCTCTTGGACCAACAAGAACACCTTCATCGCCCATTATCTTTGTGATACAGATGCGGCGAGTGGGAGTTTGTCTGGAGCATCCCCATGTGGCGGCTGGAAGTGTTGTTGGGGAGTGAGTGAAGTTTGTGTACACAGTGGAAAGGAGATGACACAATACAAGGAGTGTTGCAGTGTCATCATGCCCGCTGGAACTTTCTCTAAATGGGAAAGAAGGTGGGCAAAGGCAGTGAAGTTCAGGTGACACGTCACGAGGCAGTGTTTGGTGTTGCAATGGTGGAAAGCTTCCTGTTAAAGTGCATACTGGAGAGATTCCAACCTGACACGAGGAGTGTTGAGGGGTTGGCCCACATGAACCGTTTCCTGGTGAAGAAGTTGTGGGGATATGCACCTTAAATACAGTGGAAAGATGGACAGTTGTCATCACCGTTGCCCGGTGGCAATACCAGTGGTGGATCGCAGTCCATGGCTGAGGACCTCGCCCGAGACAAGTGCTGAGATGGGTAAAGGTTCTTTGCTGGCAGTGTTTAAAGTGTGATGTGTACTGTATTGTGGTGTGGGGTGCAATGCAACGAGAGTTAGCAGGGTTCGTGCTGTCCCACCAGCCTATTGGACAAATTCAGCACATACTAGAGGCCACATACTACAGATAGTAAGAAACGACAATTTTAACTTGATTAAAATTAGTTTTTACTATCCTAAAATACTTACCTCTAGTAGGACCGACCCAGCCTCCCCGCTTCGCCGAACCCTGGAAAAGTCGAGTTGTGGGTTCCGGAAAACGAAGTGTCATTGTTGGGCTGGCGCTGGCTTGTTGGAGGCAACGATTGTTGCGCACCAAATGGCAGATAGCCTAACCTCATTGCATTGCAAGTGTTGCAGGTGTTTTAAACTTTTAAGGGGTTTAAGAAAAACGGGTAGAAAAGCAAATCGAAAACGATTTTAGCACATACTAGAGGTAAGTATTTTAGGATAGTAAAAACTAATTTTAATCAAGTTAAAATTGTCCTGTTTTGCAAGTTTTTCCATAAAATAACGATGCAAGTGTTCTGAGCAGTTGAAAGTAAGATTTGAGTTACTTCCAATAAAATAAAAAATAAAATAAAAAGCCTGGTGGCCTGGTTACTTTTTCAATGAAAATACCCGAGAAACAAACTTATTTCTTTTCACGGCCTTAGTGAACCTTTTGAGGCTTCACAGCTTCCCCCCCCCCCTTACGAATTGAATAGGCCAACTAATTTAATATGCTGTATCTGCATGGACATGTATCATTTCCATCAGTACGTTCAGTAGCAATTTGAAGGAAAAGATGCACGCATCCTCAAGTGACCTGCGAGTGGCATGGGGGTAGCCTTACAAACAATGTCCCTCCTTTTCACATTTGGCTACCATAACTGATCAATACCACAGCCAGCAGTACTGTCTATTGTTGTTAGGACGTTTTAAGGGTTTCCTGACGACAGTTGTTAAGTAATGACAGTCAGATTATTACACATCAATGAGGTTTTGTTTTATAAATTAATTCAGCCTACTTACTTTCTTAGGACTTCCCATAACTTTTTGGCCTTCATGGCTACTTCAAAATTATTCTTCGTAGTTTTACGAAGCAATTTGCGCTCCTTTTTGCTGAGTTCCACCATCTTTTCTGTTTCTGTCATTTTCTTTTTGCTTGGTGGTTCTACATGTACAATACCAATACGCTACAATGTTAGGTTCAAAGTGTACATTTGCAACAATTACTAAGGCTGCACCGGTACCGATACTGAATCGGATCGGTTGCAAATATTTGTGGTATCGGTATCAGAATGGGACCTGCAACTTTTTGCTGAAATATCGATAACTCGGGAACAGTTCAAGATTACAACATGCAGCTTGCGGCATTTTGCTCATGAAATTGACCGAGTATCTTCCTACAATATTTCAACTGCTGGTTAATATTTAAAATTTTTTAGTTATTAATAATTTTTGGACTTTTGAAGAAAACTACACTTGTTGATGAAAAATTAGGGATACGATTTTGGATATCTGTATCAGTTACCAGTATAGGTAAAATTTTTAAATCGGATCGGTCGGATTGGAAAGTTGGTATCGGTACAGCCTTATTAATTACATTTTAAATAACATTTTTAAAACCGTTAAATTAGTAACCAATTTTAAATTTGGTTCTTTAACGCAGTAATCGATTTTTGGAAATACATTCACAAATTTTTACTTTTCTTTCGTTTGGATAATTTAAAAAATTGGCTTTGACTTGGCACCAAAACAAAACTCTTGAAGAAAATAATTTTAATGACTTAATGAAACACTAAAATCATCAAAATCAGATGTGAGCATAAGACGATGCTGCAGTCTTAAAAGTATAAATTTGGTAAAAAAAAAAAAAAGTAGGGCCTACAGCCTTATATTTGGGATAATATAGTACATTGTTACACAACTTCGAGTTTCAGCGTCAACAAACTTTTACCGTGTTACACAACTTCAGACAAAAACCATTACTACCAGCTTTACACTAGTCAGTGCTGCTACTCAATGACTGCTGTGCACAAAAAACGTTGAACTAAATTGTAGTCCTGTTAAACACCATGGCAAAGCTAACAACCTCCCTCCCTCCCTGCTTAAGGTTAAAAACATAGACGATTTAACGCACGCCTCTTAAATTGTTTTTTTTCTGTTTGAAAATTAACTCCAAGCTTTTTATTCCCTTAAATCGTTGTATTTTTGCTACAAAATTGACCAAATTGACTAGAAAATTCACGATCGGGAACTCCTGTGCATTTACGCGACCATTTTCCAGAAGGTTACCCCTGTCCAGAGTTGGCACCCTACATATGGATCACTCTCTTTCCTGGAGGGAAGGGGAGTTCTGTTGCTGCTGTTTCACCATGCAATAACATCCAATCCTGTAGTTTCGAAGGACCCGCATGGTTAGAAATTAGTTCGACTACAGGTGAAATGTTGGAGTAAGGAGTAATGATCAAATAAAAATGTTAATTCTACCAGCAACTGTGTTACAAGTTGGAATTCTTTCTCTACCTACGGCACTTATTCATGGTCCTATTACAATTCAAAAACGATAACATATTCAAATTTGATAAGTTACATCAGATTCGTCGTTGCCTGCAGGTAAGTAACTTACCCTGGTAGAATTGACATTTCTCCTTCGTGGTGTAACGTATGTTCAATGTAGAAGCCAAACTTGAAGTAGTTAAACCTTATTTAATATGCGGAATAATCATGACAAGATTTGGGTTACATTATTACGTTCTTTATCAACACAAGAATCAACGGGAATAGAACACCGGGCTCTGAAGCCCTTGACTTTTATATGCTCCGGTCGGATCCAGAGCTCCAACGGACAACCAATCAGCTCATGAGTTCGTTAACCAACTCAGTTCACGGTTACAAAATGTTCACCAATCGTGGCCAACAATACTTGGCCACGTTCTCCTGCACATCCACTCATGGTTTTGGCGCAAAACCTGAAAGTCCTTGCCGTTGCACAAGTCATTTTGGCGCCAACAAAAGTCAACCACAACACAACAGCACACAGGTAGGTACGAGGGTGAGCCAATGTCCGTTACAGTGGCTCACTCCTGTGTTACAAGTTGGGAGAATTAAAGAACATGTACTAACTAGCACGATTCTAACCTGCTGAGCATCCTGGTACATGCCAATGCCTCAAGTCCGAAACCAGCTGCGCAGTCACCGCCAATGCAAACACCCTGGGTCGCCAAACCTGTCACACACACCCTGGGCCACAGCATAAAATCAAACCAGTCCAGGAACACCTTAGAGTTCTGATGGGTGATTGAATTCAATTCACCCGGAATAAAACAAGTATCGATGATGCAGCCGAGACGCTGCTGCCAGCTCAACAACTTCCGAACCAGGCTCATCAGTTTGTGTGACCGAGTCCCCCCTCGCTGTCGCACATAACACCACCACCATGCTAAGACAAAATAAGCACAGTGCACACTTTAGGTTCTCCTGGAAAACCTTGACTTTCTTAACCATCGTCAGGAGCTCCCTGGCATTGATGTGCAACCTCGCCTTGTCACGTAACCAACGGCCTTGCGCATTACCACCAGCCAGCGTCGAACCCCAGCCGACATCCGAAACATCCGTTGCCAGCACTGCTGTCAGTTCCGGAACACATCACGGTCAATTGACCTCCGGGGCCTCCAGCATAAGACACCACCATTCCACCTATCCGTATCGAACCTGGAGCCTGGTGACAACACCTCATCAGGGCAACCACACCGAGCTCAAGTGCGTAAATCGTTTTGTCAAAAACGGACATGCAGCCTGGCATCCATCACAACACAGATGACACTTTCGATTAAGCCGAACAGGCGCTCTAGTTCACGAACAGACATCCTTTGTTTTCAGCGCAGCTTCCGTATCTCCTGTAGCAAGCCTAGCTGCTTCCTATCGAGTAACACCAACCTCGCTTCAGCTAAATCCATCTGAACCCCAAGATACAGCAGTCCAGGGTTTCAAAACACCTTTGCCAAAATTTGGGAAAAATCCAAGCCTGTATAGGAGCCCTACTGTCCGGCGGACATCGGTCTCCGCAGACGGCCCCAAGAAGCCAAAATCCTCTTAGTACACAAAGACTATGACACCCTCTTGCCGGAAAAAACAGCCTTACTAGGCCTACCAACTGCATGAAAATGTTTGGTGCGAACGGTAGCCCAAAAGGCATCACATGAAAACGGTAGACACATCACTGCCAAGACAACGTTAAATATTTTCGGAGTTCATCGCCATTGGCACTGCATAACAGGCATGAGAAATATTTTCGCCATCCACCAACCTTTGCATAAGCATTTTGTTATCACTGTCAACGGTGTCTAATTAGCATTTATGCACTCCCACAAAAACATTCAACATTTTCAAGTTGAGAATCACTCTTATCGAACCATCCAGCTTTGGAACAGCAAAAATCTGCGACGCAAGCCCGACCGGTCCATCGGGCACATGTTCAACTACGCCTTGCGTCACCATGTTTTGCAGTTTCGGGGCAATACGAGCATCGTCCAAATTCAAACCAGCCTGTGCCCAGACTGCCCTGAGTGGCGGCTGCGCCATTAGGCCTAAACGGACACCATTAATAGTCCGCAAAATCCGGGATGACGCTCCAATTTTTTCCAACACTGCGTCATGGCCCAACAGAGAGCCAGCTCGCCACACCGTTTTGGCGGGCATACACGACGTTTCCCTTAATGTCTCGCACAGTTTTCGTAATGCACACACTTGCAAAGATATGATGTCATTCTAAACCAGCCGGAACTTCCCCATCAACTCCAAGCTCGAAGGCCAACCTGGTCCGTAACAAAGCACACAGCGAGGCCACGCGCCGCTGTTGTATCAACAACAGCATGCTGCCATTTTACATTTTTGCCAACGGACAACGGGCTACATCGTGACCACCCAAATCACGCACAATTCTCCACGTAGTGTAATTTTTTGCAGATCTCGTAGCATATCTCACGACGGCACCTCTGCCAGGGTAAGCAATGCACACGAGTCCGAATTCACCTCTGACATTATTTTCACACCACGTGTCCAGGAAAATTACAAACTGCTTGCTTCTACAGGCCAGGCCGTCACTACGCCCGACTGGCGTTCACCCATTCCGACAGCACACTTGGCACCTCGCAATAACTATTGCGGCTCACAACAGCACATCTGGTGCCCCACAATTATCCAAATTGTGGCTTCCATTCCGTCCATCGCTCACAATAAAAAAAAAAAATTATCCAACACCAATCTGCTTAGCTCCAACAAGACTATACCGTGCCAGCGGCAAGAAAAAAAGTGGTGACGCATAGCGGATGGGAGTGAGGAGGGAAGGGGAAGTGACGTAGCAAATTTGGATATATTACCATGAAGCGCCGTAGGTAGGAAGGGATCATATCACAACTTGTAACAGAGAGTGAGCCACGAAGGAGAACTAAATTAGTGAATAAATGAGCTCAAATGGCATTGCGTTTTAGCTAGACTGAATACAAATCATGTGCGTGAATGATCGCATAGTCACCGCCTATTCTATGAATAGACTAGGAGAACACCCTCCCTGGACAGAAGTAAGGTTAGAAAATGGGTTGTGTTTATGTAACGCCCTCCACAGATTTTTGCCAATGAGCGTTTAATAATCGATTTATAGTAATCCAAACAGCTTGAGTGTTTTAGAACATTATCCTATAACTTTGCTGCAGAATTGGAAGTAGGTGACTTTCCAATGCTGCTATGAGCAGCAAAAAGTGGTTAAGTGATACAATGGGACCCCTTTGAGAAGGATGTTTCAAGGTTTACATGCATCCTTTAAAGCCACGGAAAAATCAAATAAAAAATAGAAAACTTGTATTTTTACGTAATACCACTTTTCTTAGGAGAAACACATTATAACTGAAGCGTACAGAAACAATTGCACCTGGCAAACGAGTTGTAACAACCTTAGCACCACACCATCCAATCTCTCTCTCACCGCACCTCCTACCTATTTTCAAACCGCGCCTACCCCCACTCTCGCACCGCACCTCCATCCCCACGTTCGCACAACACCTCCCACTATCACGCAACTCGCACTGTTTCACACCCTACGCCAATCTCGCACCCCCCCCCCATTCTCACATCGCACCTCCACCCCCACTCTTGCACCACACCATCTCACCATCCACTAACGCAACCGCACCACCTCCCGCTAATGCAATCACCACCCACCGCATCTCCCGATATCTCCAGCAC
>JAHWFP010222104.1:40559-59501 GCA_023313725.1 Lithobius niger | reverse complement strand
CCCCCCCCCCCCCCCCCCCCCCCCCCCCCCCCCCCCCCCACAGCTAATAGTGTATATTCTGTGACACAGGCAGCAGCAACATAGAAAAAAAATCGGGCTGCGATCCTATTTTGTGGGTGGGTTGGAGAGGGTTTTGGGATCTGGAATTACTAAAAGTCTCCCATTTTTAAGTGCGGAACCTATCTACTTTTGTGTGATAAAATTGGAACGTTGAGAGAACTCGCTTTTTTAAAATTAATTTTCAAAGGTTTCATTACAAAACTGAGGTCGTGAAATGGAAAGGGACGCCCCCCAAACCATCGTACCTGTTCGGCCCGCCGAGCGTAGTATACCTTTAAAATGTCACCAAGTCAAAGCCACCATCCTAATCATCTTGAGTTTTCTCCACTTTATCATTGTAGTTATCACGCAAATGAACTAGAGTTAAACTTCGACTTGAAGTGGGGCTCTCGAATGCTAGGATTTCAGCTTTTAATATATATAATAATAGAAAGTTTGGTGCAATTGCACGCAGGTCAGGAAAGGACCCTGGAAGGTCGCTAACATCCAGCCTGGAAGTCGTATAGTAAAACAATGAAATGCATGAAACAATTTGTAGTGAAAGTTAAAAACAGAGATGAATAGTAAAATTAAAGCTATTTACAAATTTAAAAATATGTATAATAATAATAATAAAAACCGCAACAGGACAGTTTAACCCAAAGCCAATAAAAAAAAGTTCACATGAGCATTTACATCATCAACATCAGCCAGCATTCACATGATCAAAACTAAATTAAAAACATTAACCCAACAATAAAAACTTAGCTTGCTACATAATATTCTGGCCGCTTCAAGAACTCGGTTAAGTTTGACAAATTTAACAACCGCTTAAAAGTGTTAATGGAGGAGGCTGAAACCGTCTCGTCAGTCAGTGAATTCCATGCTGGGATTACTCTTACAGCAAAAAAATTTTGTCTACAGTTTAGTCTCGCTTTTGGGAGCATGAGTTTGAATTTGTGGCCCCTTGTCCAGGTTATTGGACTAATTTCAAACAAAGGTAGGTCAACCGATAAGTTACCATGGAGGATGTTATACACTAAGGCAAGATCCGTCTTCAGTCGACGAAGTTCCAAAGAATCGAGGCAAAGATTTTTAAGACGTTCACAGTACGGTAACTCCCGCATGCCTTGTAGGGACTTCGTAAAACGTCGCTGAACTTTTTCCAAGTGGTCAATATCCTTAAGTAGATAGGGAGACCAAACAGGGCTTGCATATTCCAGCAGGGAACGGACAAAAACCTTGTACGCCCAGAGTTTGGTGTGTACATTTCCCGAGTTAAAACAGCGCTGAACAATTGCTGATCTACGATTTGCCGCTGATACCACATGATTACAGTGCACAGATGACTTCAGGTCAGACGCAAACCAAACACCTAGGTCTTTCACTTCTTTTGTGGTAGGTAAGTGTTCATTTACGATGGTGTAGGTAAAAGCACAGTTTTGAATCCCTACATGAAAACTTTTACATTTTGCATAAGAGATGGGTAACTGCCATTCTTTTGCCCAAGTAGAGACGTATTCGACCTCCGCTTGCAATCCCATACAGTCTTGGGTGTTGATAATGGCCGAGTGAAGCTTTAAATCATCGGCATATTTTTCCTGTTCTGCATTGTGAGAGTTACACGTCAAATCGTTTAAAAATAGGATAAATCTTTTATCTTGGTCATCACTACGTGAAGTTATTTGCATAAACTGTACTGCTGGCAACCGCACAAATAGTTTGGTTGCTTTATGTTGTTGTGGCTATAAAGGAAAGTGATACTGTTTTTAATTTGTAGGTGTTGCCGCAGTTACGTGACAACGCCACTGTGTTTCAATTGATAGTAATTAAAACAGTATTCTTTGAGTTATGTGTTATTATCCTTCTCGGACCTGAAAGACTTTTTTTTTAGTAGTTGGGTCAGTCGTATGATTCGAGCCGCTATTCACTTGGTTTGTTTGGAGAAGAGGATGCTGACCACTCGGCTGTTCTTGCTCGATTTGCTCGGGGTCCCCGGGAACCCCTCATAAAGCGCACGGTGCACCTGGAGACTACTTTTAACCCTATCTCACAGAATGTCGTCTGTAGAGGACGCCGGGTTTGAGAAGGTTAAGGAAGATGTGGTTATAGACAAGGAAGGTGGGGGTGGGGGGGGGGGGGGGGAGCGTTACAAACAAAAAAAAAAAATTATTTTTTTATCAAGGTTAAACGGGTAGACAAATGTTTGGATGGTATCCAGTTTTTTTTTTAGTTTTGAACCAAGGAAGTTGTAGTAAGTATCCTGATGTTTGAAGTTGGATTTGTGGGACATGAGTTTTTGGAACAGTTTCTGTTCGCTCTAGCCCTATAATGTGGGTTACGAAAATAAAATGCCATGAGTGCTACAAAAGAGTTTTGCACTCCACTGTGAACGTTTTCGAAACGTCGTACAGAATTGTCTTGTAGCACCCTTGGCTTTTTTATTTCGTAATCCATGATGTGTGCTTTCCGTATTTTGTATCTATAATGTGGGAGGCGCTACGCGCTTGTGGAACACTTGGCATTATTCTAAATTATAATTTGTTTCAGGTGTGCCTGCAGCTTAAATTCTTCCTGCTGCCGTTTGTGCAGTGCATTGTGTCATTTCAGACTAAGTAAAAATCATCAGAAATATATCAACGCTAAGTGACAGCACACCTGTAACAGAAAATCGCTTATCAACTACCATGTGCATAACCATTGCAAGCCCACCCACATTGCGCAGAGCGAACAATAACTGTTCCAGGGACTCAGATCCCACTCATCCAACTTCAAAAATCAGGATACTTATAATACATATTCCTTGGTTCAACATTCAAAATAAAAATTTCCGGAACAAAAATCCTATACCACATCTCAAATTTTTCACAGCTTTAACCTTGAAAATATTGTATTTTTCTTCATCCCTCCTCCCTGTCCAGTCCATAACCACATCATGCATAATAACACAAAACTCAAAAAAATATTTACAACTTTAAAAAAAAATTATGTTACAACTTTTTGCCTGCAGGAATCAGTATATAGCCTATAAACAAGCAGTACTGCCTGCCACCAAACTTCTGTCTGTACGTTGCTTGTGTAGGTGAGGTCGCTTTTACGTTCTAGAATACATTGGACGGCTCAGTCTTGGGTTTTATACGCCTGTGCTAAATAACTTTTAGCTTAGTGAACATGAGCAATCGCTTAGATTGCAGTTTATAGGATTGACGACTATCTTTCATGATTTTTAAAAGCTGAACTTGAAAATGAGACCGGTTAATACATGAAGCGTCGGATTCAAATTTTATCCTTATTGTTTGGTGTTTACGATAAGCTAAATAAACTAATCAACCGATAGTAGGAAAATGTAACCAAATATTATTTCCCCTCGATCAAGTATACTGGCAAAAACTGCAAACAAACGAAGTGCCTATCTCTTATCAACTAGAAACTTTGTGGTAATCTTGTAGGCAGAAGAGTGGTTATCGAACAGGTGGAAAGGGATCATGGCTCATTTTAAGGTATTGATTTCCTTCCCATCAACAGTATTGATCAAGCAGCCCTAAATGTGCGCACGTCAGATAAGCTTCTCGTGAAGGCCGGATTTCTACATTGATTTCCACTGGGGATATTCATGGCGAGCCGAGGGTTTTCTAAGCAGGCCAAAAGTTAGAAATAAAATCAGGCATATTGTATGTATGCTCGGCGGGAGTGCTACAACTGCACTAGCACTTAAACCATTTTTTTTTTTATTTGACATACAAATCCTGAATTTTTGGCCACCTTAAGGGCTTTTTCAAACGGGGTGTTGTCAACAGTACAAACTTTGCACTGTAACACTACCGTTTGATGAAAGTCGAAACCAGTGTAAGTTAGGCGCCGTGCGTAAACTAAGACATGCACATTTTTTTCCTTTTTCAACACCCTCTTCCTCCCCTCACATATGTTCACAGCTGCAATATTTACACGAAAGTGATGTCAGAAACGTCGACTCCTACCCCCCCCCCCCCCCACCCTCCCTTCGATGGCGATACAAGGAAATAATTTTGGAAAATCGTAATTTGTGTTAGATTTTTGTAGGGAAAATGAAAAGTTATTGGAAAGATATTTTAGGGTGATATTTATTTTACGCAATATTTTTTTCAGATTATAAAAATCAACACCAAAAACCACAAGTGGTAAAGAACTCCGCCAAGTCACCAACTGCTTTGGCCGTTGCAAGTGATGATATCAATATGCAAAGCTATTTTGCCAAGTTCAATGAAAAATTGAATAACCGAACAAAACTTGGCACCTTTTCGTTTCCTTTTTTTTTTGTGTTCTTTCCAATTGTCAGCTTTTTTTAGTATTGAAGTTATCGAAATAACGAATACAGAAACAAGTGATGTTTAGTGTTTGTTTTCCATTTTGCAATTATAGTTTGTTCCACGTTATGTTTTCAGAAAACTGACTGAATGATGACTCGTTTCCTTGCACTAAGAGTGCAAAAACATGTGGATATCACACTTGTAGACTCAACAAAGTTACAGTCCCAGTTTACGAATGGGATGTTTACGGATTTTTTGCACTCGTAGTGGAAGAAAACGTGGCGTCATACAGTTAGTTTTCTGAAAACATAATGTGGAACAAAGTATAGACATCGCAGTGAATTTTCATTATTAGTTTTGCGGGTTTATTTGATATAACTGGGTGAGAAAAAGGAGGGTAAGGGGTGTATGAGCTGTTGCTTGACAGGGAGGCGATTGATTGCTAAATATGGGGAGCATAGTGAAAGAATGAAATCTAATAAAGGTGGAAACGAAAGGCAATTCGTCAAGTTTTGTTGGGTTATTTAACTTTTTATTGAAGTTGGCACAATAGCTTTACGTTTTGATATCACCACCTGCACCGTCCAAAACATTTGGTAAGTTGGCTGACTTCCTCACCACTTGTGGTTTTTGCATAGGATAACCAACGGCGTCGAGTGAGTTCTGTCAACAATTAACGAGTCGCCAGCTAAGGCCGTCAGACGCTTGAGCTCCTCACAGTCAATACAGCTATCTCAATCGGCTGCGTGTCGAAATCGAAGAGATCCGTCTGTCGGCATTAATTTCTGAGCGTTCCAGCAAAACAATGGCGACCTCCATGTCGTGTTTTGGTGATGCAGTAATTAAATTGTTATATCGGACGTACGTAATTTATTCTTACCGCAATTCTTATGTTTAGGTATTGTGTAAGTGATCCAAAAGTCAAACATGCATGTCAAAATGGATGTAATTGCCCTTTAACAAAATGATGACGTGGTGTGAGCTGCTCACCTATTTGCTCACCAGTAATTTCCGAAGCGCGAAAATCTGCCGAATCGTTACTAAAGATCAAGATGGATGTAATGCGCGATGAAAAAAACTACCAGTGGAGGATGTGGCCATAACGATTAAGGCGTTGTGCAAGTGATCTGGGGGCGAACTGGGAAGCCGGTTCGAATCCGGGTCATGCCACTCCGACGAAACGTAAGTGCATAAAGGTGGCTTACTGAACTACGTTATTTGTAGTGTATTAGTTTCGCTGTTGGCTAATTTCCAGTTTTCCTTAAAAAAAACTACCAGCATTAATTCTCAAGTGGACTCCAAATTTGATGCTTTACAACAAAAATTCTTCAAATTTGCCGGCGGTTTGTCTTCAGAAAAACCAAAGTCGATAAATCGCTCGTCGCAACCGCCGTCAACGCCTTCCAGCGACGCGCTACGGAAACAAATGGACAAAGAAACAAGATGCGATGACGCAACCGAAAAGATGAGCCACAACGCTGTCACCAATGCATCACGGATTTTTGCAATCGCTTCGCTCCATTTTGTCGAGAATGTGACTGATGACGCCCTGGTATTTATCACGATTTAATACTTAGATTACGCTGGCGTCACGCATGGCTGTAATGACAAACCATTCATAAACTAATACGCCAGTGAAAAGAAGTTACCACCGCGACGGAAGCCATGCAGTCGACGGGATTTAACTGCAAATTGATTTACTAAATCATGGTAATGTCTCATTTTTTTTTCTTGCTATCTTTCTTGGCTCGTGCCTTGCAGACGGGGGCATCGATCGGCGATTGGTCGATTTTCGCCATCCCAACGATCCAATCGGTTTTCTGCCGTCGTCTTCCGCGTCTGTTGCCTTTGAATTGGATTTAACGGCCATTGAGCGAAGCTAATTGGCCGGAAGCCCACATCAAGGACAAGGATAACAATAGGTGGCGCCTATACAGTACATTCTTCCCTTCCCCCTCAACTCTTACGTAACAGAAAAGGCTTGGAACACCACGCTCCAAACAGGAATAGGCCTGGTGATATCAGGTGTAACATGCAAGAAACCCCAGAGGAGCAATAACTGACCGTGGCCCATGAGAGCGGATCGAGCCAGGTCGAATATTCGACTGAAATTTGATTTTGAATTTGAATTTGTGTGTCGGTTTGTCTGTTCGCACGATAACGTTCGCAATTTTGTTCCGATTTGGTTGAAATCTCCTAAAAGAAAGTGTGAAATTCCTACCTCAAATATTTTCGGAGATAGTCGGTTTTTTTTTTCTAGCTGATTTTTAGCAGCGGAAAAGGAGCCCGATCTACAAGTCTGGTGGCCCGAACACTGCATAACCAGCACAAAGCCACTTGCCGTAATATATCGTAGTGAAAGTTTTTTTTAGGGTGAGAAATGCAGAAAATAATTGTAAATAGGGAACAGAAAACCAAACATTATTACTGTCTGCTTCAAATGTTTTGAAACATCGCGGGGTTTCTTCAGATACTTCTTTTAATATTTCAATACACAGTATCGCATAAATCATAAACTTGACAAACGTGAGGCAACACCGTATCTTTATTATATAAAAAAAAAACGTGAAGTAATTCTACGTGACCAAACCTAAAAGCCAAAAATTGACCTACAACTACGATTTTGGAGCAAAGACATGGAGGGCTGAACCATACATTAGAAAGTTAACTAAGTATCGCATCTTACATTTTCCAAGCCTACGTGAGGCCCTGGCGTTAGTTTGGTAACTAAAATTTCTGCTATGCTTGGCCTTCGAAGTTGCACGAAGGCAAAGCATTAGTAAGAGATATTGGTAGATGCAATTACCGCCTGCCCCGCGTAGGCTAGGAAGAGTTAAGATGCCGTTTTTAATTTTCTAAGGGCTGAACATAGCTGCGTTGACCTAGAAATTCGTAGCAGACCAATCAATCCTAATTTCATATGGTTCGCGTGCTTAATTCTTGAGGTTTTAGTGGGACAGATAAATACGCAAACTTTATATATTAATACTGTACACAAACAGTATTATATAAACAAATTTTGAGAAATACAGGGTGATTACAAAGCAAATAGACTGAAGTGTTTATTAAACGAAAACTATACGACTTATCGATAAATGGTTTTCACCGTCACGATCTGCAACTCATTACGTTTCGCAGAGTGGTGGTAGTTTTCGAATGCCCATCACGTGAACGTCACGTGACAAGTTATGCAAGATGACCGCAAATTCTACAAAGAAGACGTTTTGTGTGTTTGAACAACAAGGAACTAATGACTTGGCCACCACGAAGCCCTGACCTAACAGGTGTGATCTAACACGTGTAATCTGCAAGTCAGGTGTGGTGGCCATAGCTCTTGGGGGACATCGACAAGATCGAGCGTGTCCAGCGGCGTTTTACAAAGGGAATCGTCGGTTTATAGAACTTAACATATACGAAAAGAATTGTGGCGACAAACCTTGAGTCGCTGGAGATGCGAAGACTTCGTATGGATCTTTATCTGACTTTTAAGATTGTCAGGGGCTTCATGGAAATCGATCTACCTCTATTTGATTTAGCACCATGTGTCGACACACGCGGCCTCTTCTTTAAATTGGCTGTACAAGCCGCGTTCGCACCGCAATTGTAGAAAGAACTTCTTTTCATTGAGAGTAATTCCTGCCTGGAACTCTCTTCCCGAAGCTGCAGTCACTGCTCGCAGCCCAAAACATTTTCGGGCAATCTTGTCTAAGCATTGCTTGAAACCCTTCTTGAAACGTCCCGAATATTATTGGTGATTCCGTTTTTAGCTCTGTTTTCTTAGCTTTTTTAGCTTAGCTTTCCGGTTGCGCTCAGTTAAGGCTGGCAGTTAGTGATCCTCGGATCCTTGCCAGACCTGCTACTCCTGCGACAAAACATTATAATCATTAATATTATAACACCATGTACCTTTTTTTTAAGGGGATATCTCAAAGATAAGGTCTTCATTCCTTCCCTTCTAACCAACCTACATGATTTTAAGCAACGGTTAACAATAGCAATTACCGTTATTGACGAGGATATGCTAAACTGTATTTAGCAGGAATTTAAATAAATACAGATGCAAACCTATTTACGTTGTCTTTTGGACTTATATGTCAGACTACCTAAGTGGGGAATCGAGCCCACGACCTTTGGAACCAAATGCCGAACTGAAGTATGCTAAACTGAAGGTCGCCATTTTGGGGAAAAAGATGCAGTTGAGCCATACTGACACGGCCAGCGGTAGGACCTCGGCCTTTGGTTCCAAAGGTCGTGGGTTCGATTCCCCGCTCAGGCAGTCTGACATATAAGTCCAAAAGGCAACGTAAATAGATTTGCATCTGTATTTATTTAACTTGTTGAGCCTTTGGCTTTCCGTCTTTACTTTTTAGCAGGAATTTAGGATTATCGCATGATGCATGGCGTATAATTAAGGGAGCGCACATTCAACATCTTGATTTGCTAGGCGAAACTGTGAGTTGGAGAACGTAACGGTGAAAACAGTTTATTGATAAGTTCAACCGTTATCGTTTAATAAACGCTTCAAACTGTCGATTTCTTTTGTAATCACCCTGTACAGTGTAAACTTCTCAATAATGATAGCGTTACTGTTGAGTAAATAAAAAACCTAACATCCTATAACACTGCTGTTCTCCGAATTCCAGCAGTTGGTAACAGTTGAGAGTAAGCAGTTGCTCGAGTCGTAGTATGTAATAGAAAAAAAAATAAGGCTCTCATGCGGTAAGTCCGTAGCCTAACAAACTCGTAATATATCTTTATCAAGGTAGCCTAAGCGTTGGAATTGCGTTTTGGTGGAGAGCATGTCACCTTCCTTATCAACGTTTGCCAGAAAATGGAAACGTGTCCAGTAAACATCGTAAAAGCTTGGCCCCCTCCTCCCCTACCTGCAACATTCCAATCCTCGACATGTGTAAATCCAAGTCTACACAGACGTTTTACTACGAACAACCCGACGATAAGGACGCTCTCCTCGGGTTTACAGCGTGTAGGAAGCGTACATCAAATCACGGTTAATTAAATTTACTACTGTACGGTTGAATGCCTAGAGAACTTCGTGTTATTATGTCTCGAAAATTCAAGATACTCACTACAAAATCGTTCTCCCGGTAGCAAAAAGTCTTATAATCATCATACGATAATATTACAATATTTGATAATATTACAATATACCATTAAGTATAGTAAGTAACTCTTGTGTTTGTAATGAGTGAAAGGTGGTGAGTGGTGTTAAAACTTAAATCCACTATGCACTTAAAATCGCACGAAGCATCCCCTGATCTCCATGATATTCCGCGAACCTTTTCCCAAATATGGCAGCCTCCAATCCACATCACGATTCCGGCGTGCGATTAATGTTACTGTAATTCACACCGTTCTTTGCTACGAATTAGGGTAAATTCGTTTAATACGTATAGGTTGTTGCATTGACCACTTTCATAAACTCACCAACAGATACCACAAAAACCGACCGCTCCCACCACAAGTGACATAGCCACGCTTAAGTCCTTCATGAATGGGCTATTTATGTACTACTTTGATGGGCTGGGTTGAATGCTGAGTTGTTGGATGAGTTTCTGAAAGTGCCCGTCTTTATTCAGGGTTACTCCCTGTAATTATTTCGGAAAAAAACACACACATCTCTCAGACTTCCTTTCCTGCTCAGCGTATCTTTTTCCCCAAAATGGCGATCTTCAGTTTACTGCACGATTCTGGCATGGATGGTCCACTTTGTAAGCGGTTCACGTAAGAGAAAGAGGGGGCAATGTCCGTGCACTAAGCCGAATAGTGACCGAATTGTATTTTAAAATCGAGAATAGTCTTGTTACAACGGACATTTCGTCATATTATTTCATTACCGCATTTTTTATTTGTTAATTAATTGTATGTGGCACAAGAGACAGCGTTTAAAAGCTACTATCTTTGAGGCGGCGGTACTGACAGAACAGGGATAGCGACGATCTTTCGAACGCAGCGACCCCACCATAAGCAGTGCGGTGATCGTTCAAACTTCTTTACGTTATGGGAAAATCAAAGATACGCAATCTCTATATCTTGGAAGGTCAAATTTCGAACAATTTACATGTCGTGAGCACAGATTTTATTGAAATATGAAGCACGACCGGACAATCTTAGACATTTCTAAGCAAAATGTACAGTTTCGTATCTTAGATAACTAACTCATGATGAAATGAATGGCGTTTCGGCGTTATTGAAATATTAAGCACGATCAGCCAATTTTGAACATTTCTAAGCATATGTATAGTTTCACATCTTAGATAACTGACTCATGATGAAATTGCACGGTGTTCCGGAGGCAACAAAATTACAGTTTAAAAAATAAATATTTTTTTGTATCGTGTCGTTCGCGCACAATAAATGGGTATAGACACAAAGAAAACAGCAATAGGGCTGTACGAACCAAAGTATATCAGAAAAAATTTTGCCTCAGCCGTGACAATTTGTTCGAGTCCCGGCTTGGGCGTTTTTTCTTTCATGGATGTTCTCCCTAGTTCAAACTCCTATGCAACACACAATTTTCGTCCGTTCTAACTTATTTTACTAACAGAGTAAACCTTTAACATGACAACGAAAAACTAAGACATTCATTAACAGTCTTGACGGTGGTGCAATCAGTGGTGCAGGGTGGGGGGAGGGTGGCAAAGGAGCTAGGACCTCCCACACGCGAAGTTAAAAGTAAAGTTTATTACAACTTTATCCATAAGGCATTTAATGTAGTTAACAAAATTCTCAGAATTGAGTTTTTAAAAATTTCGAAAGCATTAAGATTTCTGTAAATAGTTGTTTTACAGGGGTCGGACGGACTTACAGTAAAGCGCAATTTGACAACCCTGGAGAGGAAATTCCACCGTTGCACACCCCCTTATTTCGAACCGAGAGGGAGGAGGTGGGGGGGGGGGGGTTTGAAAAGAATTAGAAATAAAATAGGTCAGAGAAATTCAATTAAGAGGTCTAAAGAGGATGGATGGAGCCCAGCAAAACAACTCACTTTGAGGAATTTTAATGGTTTTGAAACATTTTAAAACCAATTTTTCTGAACTTTTCTGGTGTTAAATGCCTTACGGGTTAAATTTCAAGATACTGCGACTATCCTTACATCTTATTCCACGTTACAACTTACAGCAGTTGAAAACAAAAATAATTTTCAGGAAAATATTTTGGCTTGTGTTTGGACTCGAGGTAAGGTGTGGTTCCTTCGCTGATTCCTCATGATCAGAACTGAACTCGTTAAACAATTCACGCGTTTCATAAAGTTTGTTCCTTCTTTAGTTTTTTTCTGGGTCGCAGGTTTTTTCCCCTTAAATCGTCGTTTGAGAACTTAAGAAAATTAATGAATACAGAATTAGAAGAATCCCAAAAATTTACAAAACATACTGAATAATTTTTTTCCCACAAGTCTGATAGTTTTGTCGTTTTGCGCCCCTAGAGAGCAAACTGCGCCGAGGTATACCTCTCAGTAGCGCAGTTGCACGAAAAAAGTATAATTATTGAGGATTCCCCCCCCCCTTCCACTCCAGTGGCCCAACAAAATTCCAGGGCAGCGCCATCGGGTTCAATCATTGTTTAGTTGAAATGGTGGACAATGGGGACAAGGACTGATATACGTACAAGTGAAAAATTTACAAATATTGCTCTTTAAGTTTTAGTCACTTATTTAGAATTAGGAGAATTAAATTCCCTTGAAAGATTTCTTACCGATGTTATCCGGCAGACGTGCTGGCAGGAACCCTGGCTTCGACAAACAGCGAAGTAGGTAGTCTGCGCATGCTCAGTTCCTCCCCTATTAGCAAATGGCAAGCGCCATATCTGGTTTATTCTGAAATAAAACAAAATAATATAAGTTGGTCAGATTAATGTTCCGACCCAATGCTGTTAGTTCATAATCAATTTTCGTTCTGGGTGGCTATTTTATTAAACAGTTCGCACGATCGTATAAAAAAAAAACCTTAGTGCAAACTGGCCTTTTTATCTCAATGCAATATTGCACATATTTTTAATCAGAGTGGACTGTTCACTATTTATAGTTTACGCCAAATTGCCGATTACATTAACACCGGAAGTGTACACAAACATTAGGCCTAACCTAACACCGCCCCCCCCCCCCCCCCCCATTTCCCGCATTGTGAGAATAATTCTCTTTTTTTTTGGGAATTGCAATAAGTAGAGTCGCTAGTGGTAAGGCAAGAAACGGAAAACTTCCCTGGAGACACATGGAAACCAGCAACAACATGTCGAAATACGAAATTTTAATATCACGGGTTCCAGGAACGTCGGCAGTCCTGTCCGTTGTCAACAACCCACTTTTGTGGTGCAAAATTAAGTGTGAAAGGGCTGAAATGCATTCGTGGAACCCATGATGTTAAACCTTCGTATTTTGACAAATTGTTGCTGGTCTCCGACCCAGTGTTGCAAGGGAAGTTTTCCGTGTTGTTGTTCGTAAATGGTTGCGTATAATTTCAAGTGCAACGACTATTCGAAAGATTTTCAGACATTACTTGAACTACATTACACGAACGGCTGTGACACAATATACTTCAAAATCAAATATTGGTTTAATAAATTAGGTGTGAATTACCTGCAAACAAAACGTGGGTGAGAGACGCCAAAGAACAAAACTAAGAAGGCTGACGGAAATCGTCCGTTTTGGCATTCAAAGTAGTGATATCACAGCAAAGAAATAGCAGTCAGTCACACTATCACTTACCCTAAATTCACATAACCGCGGGATGGGTTTTCGTTAAGAATTAGAGATTGCGGTTGGTGCTAGAAACTTAGTGGCAGCCATTTCTGCTTTGATACCACCACTTTGAGTGGCGAAAACTTGGAGGAGCCTTCTGAGTTTTTTATGTATGATATAAAACAAAGGGGGCGAGGGATAATCATCTAACTGGAAAATCGCATAATTGGAAGAACGTATAACGGAAAACAGTATACCGGAATATCATCTAACAGGAAATTCGTATAACGGAAAAGCGTCTAACTGGAAAATCGTATAATGGAAATCGTCTAATATACCTGCCTCGCTCGCGCTGCCGCGCTCGCTGCGGCTATACATATAACATCAGAAACCGCAGTTAGACGTTAATCCAGTTAGACGTTTATCCATTATACAATTATCCATTATACGATATTCCGTTTAGATGCTCTTCCAGAATTTTTATTTAGGCAGATTTTAGACAATTATCCCATTAGACGATTTTCCAGTTAGACGTTCGTCCGAAGCCCCAAACAAAGCATGTGTTTTCCTGTTATTTCTGCGCAATGTTATACCAGTCACACGAAAAACATAGAACTCAATATTCGACATCAATTCCAATTAGTTTCGATGTCATCCAATGTTCCATCCTTTCGTTTCGTCAGTGCAGTGCATTCTCGTCAGCTTGAGTATTTTCGATAGGGACAGGGTGCAGGAGTACATGTAGCAGGCGACTATCATGAATTGCAGCTTATCGCACGCTTGCCTACGTTGGGGGGGGGGGGGGGGGGGGGGGTCTTTTACGCATAGACTCGCCTTTGCATTTCATAGGGCTTGGCACAAAATAGGAGCGACCAGGAAAAAAAAAAAACTCCGCGAGCGTCACTACCACCAATATTTTAGTATACTAACAATAATAATTATAGTGGTGTAATTATTGTTTTATTGTTACTATATAATATTGTCGGTATAGTGATGCTCGCGGAGTTTTTTTTTTGTGTGACCGCTCCTATTTTGTGCCAAGCCACTGTGTTGCATTCTCGCAGCTAGAAACTAGAAATCATCTGTAATTCCAAATGACGGCGACTTTAGCTCTGCCGGCCCGCTACGAAAACAGTCAATAACTCACTTCAGAAGCGACTTATCTGGGAAACTTGTTTCTCCAGGAGGAATTCTTTATCATATTGCCACGGATTGTAAGACTGCAAGCATTTACTCAAACGATGTGTCGGCTTTAGCTAATCCGAATAGCGTTGTTTCCACGGCAACGACACCTTTGCCATCACGATTGAATCTTGCGAGAATGCAAAGGGGAATCGTTGCGTAAACCCTCCCTAACGAACTCCGGCGTACCTTGGCGCAGACTGTGTTTGATGTTTACTTTTTTTGCAGGGCAAACTAATTCAAGTTACCGTAACCCTTTCAAGGACGCGTACACCACATGACTTTTTTTAAAGTAACATACGACTTAAATCAGTTCCTGGAGGGGGGAGAGAGTCCCCTCTCAAACTCGTGGTGTGCCTTGGGGCGTGGTTTTTTTCCTCGTCTTGTGAAAGCCGTGTTTTAAACAAAACGGTCCTGCAAAGGATTAATACTGGGCCACGAAAAACGTAGCTTAAAATCTGCACAAAATTACTTTAGAAAACGTTTTTCCCATAAATGAAAGGTACATTCCTCCCAGGTACATTCCTCCCGGTTGGCTTTCCTGCATGGCTCAATTTTGCAACATTACTTCAGACGTGCGTAAATGTTGCAAAGTCATTCATTTTTCTGAGAAACGGTTTTGCTACATTTACTGTTACCTATGGAAATGTCTCAAAAACTAGAAGACGGCGAAATTTGGCTTCGTGGTCGTGAAGACAAGAAATAAAAGTCAGTTCCTAACTGGCAATGAAAGAACCACAGTAGACATCCAGCGAATTTATCCAGGTAGATTTGTTGACACTGCTCAAGATGGAGACGTGATGACTGCCACGTTTGGTGCAGCTTTTGTTTTTATGTTTTTTTGTGTGTTTATTAATTTTTCTGAGAAAGTGTGTAGTAAGTACAAGTTAGATAAGCATTTTTATGTTTTATGGGGAGCGTAATCTCATTGTGTATTCATTCGATAGGTGATCAAGGCAGGAATAAACTGCTGAAAATTTTACTGTTTGCTGGATGTCTACCGTGGTTCTTTCATTGCCAGTCAGGAGCTGACTTTTATTTCTTGTCTCAAAAGCTATTTCGCACAGGGTGCTAGCTCGAATATTGTGAAGAAATGTCCTTTTAAGTTCGGGAGAAGATAGCACTTTTCGTTAATTTCAGAATCAGACATGCTTTTCCACTTTTAAAATATTGAGATATCCAACAATCACTATTAAATTCTAACAGGAGTGAAAGAAGTGAAGAAGTGAATTGATTCACTCTAATCCACCAGATCGGGATTCAGGATCTTTGATCACCCCTTTAATGAGTACATGAAAACAAATCCTTTCAAAAAAAATCCCTAAAGGCAAGGGGGTTTTAACTGTAAAAATAGTGTACATCGAATCTCATCTAAACGTGGATTAACATGGGATTATAGTGTCCACGGCCTATCTTGAGTTCGCCCCAGAACGACACAGATAATCAATTGTATGTTTTTGGTAGCAGAGTGCCTTGTTGATATCCGAGATGGTTACAAAAACAATGGCGGCCGTCGATTAATGCCGCCCCCTCCAGGAAAACGTATACAGCCGCTCATAAAATACCTGCAGGACTTAAGATAAACCGCGCACGCAATACAATGGTTTGTAGGTGGATTAACGCCGGGTTAACAAATAAGTCGAAAAGGTAACGTAAATAGGTTTGATCCGTTATTTAACCCATCTAGAGCCCATTGGCTTTCCGTCTTGGTTAAACCGGGTTACTTGTTAATATTTATTAAGATTGCCTTGGTTAACATGATACCTCCTGACCAGACAGAAAACCGATAACAACATAGTACGCACAGCAATTTGAATTTTCGGCACCGAATTTCGTGTCTTAAAAAATTTAAAAATAGTTGGACACACCCAAACACTGTAGATCCTAACTACATTGTTTCGGTGTGTTCCACTATTTTTAACTTGTAAGGTTTTTGTTTGTGAACAAACATGAAATTCACTGCCGAAAATTAAAATTCCTGTGCATCTTATGTTGTGGGTGTTTCTGTTGGTCAAGAGGCACCAATTGAACCAATTTTAACTCACTGTTGTACTTGTTTGTATTTGAACGTCTTTGATTACCTAGTTTGCCACGCTAACATTGTGTGGTATTCGTCAGAATACTGGATTACTACAAGGACTACTTTGGATTGCTGGATTACTGCAAGGAATACTTCGATAATTCGATTAGGCCTATTACATGGATTACTTCGAATCCGGATCACTGGATTACTATATGGAATACGTCGGATTACTGGATTACTACAACAAATATTGCCGATAGTTGGATTACTACATGGATTACTTCGAATTCGGATCACTGGATGACTATACGGAATACGTTGTATTACTGGATTACTACAAATACTACTTTGAATTACTGGATTACTACAAGGAATTCTGTGGATAATTGGATTACTACACTGAACACTTTGGATTACTGGGTTAATCCGGAAACAATGCGGACTACCTCCAGATTATCACCGATTTTCTGAGTTCCTGTGTAATGGATTACCTCGGATCACCTAGAAATACCGATGATAACTGAAAATTACCTGGAAATATCATGGATAACTGAAGATTATCACGGCATGCCAGGAATTCCACCGGATTACTAAGATTACCCGATGGCTACAAAGGAATACTGCGGATTACTAGTTATTTACCATGCATTTGAACACCAGGTTACCCAAGTTGATACCCTTCACTTATAAGTTGGACGCATTTTGTGATACACAAATTGCCGAATTGGGCGGTGCAGTCAGTCATATGCGGCCATTGACTTAAAGGTACATTCCTCCGGTTGGATTTCTTCTATGGCTCAGGTTTGCAACATTAGTTAAGACGTGTGTAAATGTTGCAAAGGAAGTCGTTTTCCAAGTTTTGCCCTCGTGAGAACGGGATTGTTACATTCACTAAAACCTATGTAAATCTCGCAAAAGCTATTTTCAGCAGGATGTTCGAAATTAGTGAGAAGGTATGTCCCTTTAATAGTGTCGATCACGTCTCGTTTCTAACGAACCCCTTTGGAAGCTTCTCACAACTTGGAAAAAAATTCAGTATAAAAAGTATAAGGCTAGGAACTTTGTTAATATGGCCGAGAAACAAAAACTATAATGAGAAGGCTAAGGGGAAAAAATAGTACTGAAGTCCGAGTTTACTAATCAAGACCTTTTGTTTTAAATCCCATTATCTTAACAATGGCAATTAGCATCCCTAAGAATGGCGCACCACAGATAGTTAATCAAGCAGTTGGCCAATTAGCTCGGGCACCAATTTGGCCACTTATCGCCCAATTAGTGGACAACGCAATTAGGACAGCGTTTGTTCTTCTAACTCCTCCACATTCTCCCTACTAAAGTTCGCTGAATTTAAATATTGTGCGCTTTCTTAACGAGCCTAATAGTGAGTTAGGCCAAACCTAACATGCATTATTTTCAGTAATTCGGGGAGGGAGAGTATGGATCCTTGGTAAAAAAAAAAGAAAAAAATAGAAAACAACTTACAAAGAAACTGGGAGCTGAGAACTGGAAACCACTATAGGAACAACTCACAAAGAAATGACATCACTAATGTCGCCGTCGAAATGCAAAACGAAACTAAAACTAATTATAATTTATTGCGGGTATTTCCCGTCTTTTATAACAACCTTGCTAGGGAAAAAAAAGTCGAGTAGAGTCGAATTTTTTTCTAGTTGACAGTGAAACGAGAGCAGAGTCAAGACAAATTTAATTTTAAATTAAAGTTTCTCAAATCTTGTCCATGCACAACATTTACTTTGCTTGAAAGTTTTACTTTAATTTTACTTTAAAATTAAATTTCTCGAGATTTCTCGTCTCGCTGTTAGCTAAAAAAAATGATGTTTCGACTTATTGTTCCACGACTTTCTCGACTATCCTCGACTTATTTTACCTTGCTTGGTATAAAAGACGGGGAGTGCACGCAGTAGGGCGCACAGACCCCCGAGCGGACCGGGGCAACTTAGTAAAAGGGCACAGTTAGTTTAAGAGGATATTTTTTCTGGTGCTTTTATTTTATTTTTTCTCTCTTTTAACCCCTGCTTATACCTTATAGTCTTTTACAGGCCTTTTTTTTCCCCTAATTAAGCCGTATTTAGGCCTTCAGGCCCTTCTCCAGGTGCGGCCGCACCAGCAAATGTGCACAAAAAAGGCCATTTTTGTTTACAAAAAGGGCATTTTCCGAAAAGGGCAAGGGCAGTGCCCCCCTTGTCCTCCTCCTGGGCACGCCACTGAATACCCGTAACAAATTAGAATAATGTAATTAGTTTTAGTTTCGTTTTGTGTCTTGATGGCCGTCTCAAGGTCAAGTTTTGGGAGCGTCCACACCACAACCACAAGTCGATAGCCACATCTTGAGGAGACTGAGTGGCACGACTTTTGAGTTATGTGTGAATGGGAGTGGGGGCGTGCATCTCACTTGACAATGTAGTCAATAACACAATCTGTAAGGCCTAAACAAATACATGGATTTGCAGTTTTCTACGCATTTTTACGATTTTTACCGTGAGCAAAATTTAATAAAGTTAATAATGATGTACTTTTGCCGTGGGTAATAACATTGAATAGCCGACTCTATTATTTTAATAACTTAGGCAACTTTTCACAGGGCGAAGGTTGTCTTGATCTCACTTCCAGTCATCTCGACGTCGACTCAACTTGCAAACGGGCTCTCTTGACATCGTCTCGTCTCGACTTGCAAAAGGACTCTCTTGACATCGCCT
>JAHWFP010222104.1:7181-25831 GCA_023313725.1 Lithobius niger | reverse complement strand
TAGAACGGCAGGTGCTAGCCTACCTATCTAGTGATTCATCATTTCAGCCCATAGAACGGCAGGTGATAGCCTACCTATCTAGTGATTCATCATTTCAGCCCATAGAATGGGAGGGGTTATCTCACTTATCTAGATTCATTTTTTCGGCTCAAAGAACGGGAGGGGCCTATCTTGCTTAGCTAGTGATTAATCATTTCAGCCATAGAACGGTAGGTGCAATCCTTCTTAGCTAATGTTTCATCATTTCAGCCCAGAGAACGGGAGATGAAGATGAAGGGGCAGGCTGTTCAATATGGCTATCGAATTTGTTGATTCCCAGCAGTTCAACTATTTGGCTGAAGTTAAACCCTCCTACAGTAAATTCCGTCTCAGGAAACGCAAAAATAGGAGCCTAAAATCAAGCATGTCGAACTTTGGTAAGTGGTGCCATCGCGACACCACACAGCGAACTTGCAAACTAACGAGGATTTGGAGACACCACCTGTCAAACGATGGCCCCACTAAGCATGGCTTCTGCGTGACCACTTGAGTTCCCTTTTTGCCGAGCATTGTGGAACAACTCTGAGACGAACTTTACTTTGGGAGGCTTTGGTTGGCGTCGGTCGAGGGCGTAAGCTACCGCTCAAAAACAATAGCCACGTAAAATCATTTATTTCCTCTTAAAATTTCGTACGTATCAAACTGCGTGGCAACTTAAAAGAAATTTGCCACATAAAACTAAGTACAAATAAAATTTTGCATCGTAAGGTTATCTATCGTACTCAAAAGTCCCATTATGTCCCGTTCCACTCCAAATGCCGAACAGGCCTTCCTCATCAAGTATATAGGCTTTGTAGCGGCCATATTGTGTACCCCGATAGATACTTATGGGTTTGGTAGGCAAGTTTAGTACAACCGTTCACTGTACGTCACTTACGTTCACTGTAAGTCACGTTTGGTGATTTCCCAGTCCTAAAAGTGGGAATAAATCAGGTGGGTATACAAGCGGGAAAATAGTATGCCACACAGTAAGGAAATTTTCAACCAGGATTCTGATGTCTGAAAATCTGAAGATCCCAGATTTTTTCATCTAAGTTTTCAGACTCTGAATCTTTGGTAGAGTGGATGGTAGGAGATTAAAAAATATTTTGAAAACACGAAATAAGCTAAAGCTAAAAGAAGAATGGTAAAAACTAAAAAATTTACTCTTGACTCCCCCACCCCCCCCCCCCCCAATCCCAAAAAAAATAGTACCTCTATTACTAAAAAAAATTCTACTACATTCCGAAGGAACAGCATTAGTCTATGACTGTACTTATTTAGTTTGTTTTATTTAGGGTTCTCAGGGATATTTTCATTTTCAACCAATAGGAAGGAACATGATTATTGAAGCATTGCATGAAAGTATACGGAACTATACCGTGCCTTCTTTTTCTGGAAGACTTGGAATAAAAGATTTTTCCCGCTAGGGATGAGTGGTATATAAAGCCACCTAGCTTCCCTCCCTATCGACAGATGGTCTGCTTAGGCAGGTAGGCTGTGGCTGTGGATCTTCCTACTGTCTGGTTTTCAAACCGGTCTTAGGTCCTCATGCTGCTTTGTGTTTCGTTGGTGTTGGTTGGATTTTGTTTGCCGTGTATATTGTAATATAAATAGACATTAATCGCTGGAAATAATATTAAGGAAAATTGAAAATTAGCCAACAGCCAAAATCATACACCAGAAATAACGTAGTTCAGTAGGCCACCTTTATGCACTTACGTTTCGTCGGAGTGGCGTGACCCGGATTCGAACCAGCTACCCAGTTCGCCCCCAGATCACTTGCATAGCACCTTAATTGCTATGGCCACATCCTCCACTGGCCTAAAGATAACTCACTGAACCCGTTATTAAGGTCACAACCGTCCAACACAAGGTCCGATTAATGTCTATTTATTTCTCCTTTATTGAGCCTTGTGAGTGTATGATTTGTTTTCCCCTCTCCATTGTACTATGGCCGAGTGAATTTCGGTCGAATGGAGCCCTGGTCACGGTTGTGACCTTAATAACGGGTTCAGTGAGTTATCTTTATGCCAGTGGAGGATGTGGCCATAGCGATTAAGGCACTATGCAAGTGATCTGGGGGAAGAACTGGGTAGCTGGTTCAAATCCAGGTCACGCCACTCCGACGAAACGTAAGTGCATAAAGGTGGCTTACTGAACTAAGTTATTTCTGTTATGTATGATTTTCACTCTTGGCTAATTTCCAATTTTCCTTATATTGTAATATGACTTGAGTTTCTTTCTACTCCAATATTTTTTTTATTTTTAACTTTATTTACGCTTGATAAAGAGTCGCAGACAGACCCGAAACGTTGCAAAATATTGTATACATGTAGCACCTTTCAGGCTTTTTAGTCATTCAATCACATTTCGGTGCTTTTATTCTTCGGGACTGATGAGAATAGCAGTAAACTCGGCATTAAAATTTTCAGCAACCAAATAAAGCAACTTGGTTCGAATTTTGATGGATGGTATGCACATTCTTGATGGAAAAAAAGATGTGATATGCCGTATGCAAATTTCCTGAAGAGGTGGTATGCCATACCGTTGAACACGGCCCCTCTTCGAGTAGCCTACTGGCTCCTACCGTAAATGAGAACGTCTCCTTCACTCAACAACGAGGAACTCGAAAAGTCAGAGAGGGCCTCCCAATATTATTTCCCAGTGGGCCCTCACGACCAGAGTACGTCAGTGGTGAATGTCTGGCTAATTACAGATCTCGTCATCTATGCTGGAGTATATGGCCTCCTTCCAGTCACAAAGAGGCATGCGGAATCCCCCATTTTAGGAACACAGCACTACCACTTTTAGGTTGTAATTGCAGCTCTTACGTCAAGAACATGGCTTTTAAACAGCACATAGTATACGGGCTGCATCTTGCGACGATGGCGCCCTCTACATTAAGGATGCAGCAATTTGCTCGTTCCCTCCACTGATCTTCATTGCGCCTCGCCGTCAGGCCGAATCGTCCATGGACGCCTCCAAATTCCCTGGCGGTCGCAGCGGGTGACAAGAGCAATATTTCTCGTCGTTAGGACGCCTTCCTCTTGCAGCGCCCCCAAGTGATAGATAACGAAGCAAATTAGTGAAGTCTTCAAATATGAGCTCAAGGGCAGGCTCGTGCACAAGTGATTGAAGGCTGAGCATTAACGCCTGCACCCCCCTGCCTACTTCCCATCTCGGCCAAGATATTAGTGCGAAGCGTCTCGCGATATGAGATGAACTTGACGTCCTCGTATCTCATATCGAATTTTAATTTCTTCAAAAATTGGGAGAAAGTTTTCTGATGAATGGTATGCGGACTGCGAAAAAATTTCAAACGCAGTTGCAGCCACTACTGCTGTGGAGTCAAAGTAATTTTAAAAAGAGAACAAGCGGGGAAGGGGGGGGGGGGCGACTACCTAGGCGCAGCCGGTCTTCTGTACACTTCTGCCACTGCAGAGGATATGATGCACTGCAATAGCGAGCTTTATCATGTAATTTAAAGGAAGTAACCATCACAATTGCAGGTTAGAAATGTGTTAGCTGCTATAGAGCAGTGACACGACGGGTTAGCTGCAAGGTGCACTGCAGACAGAAACAAAAGAGCGTCATACTGAAGCCGATGTTGTGAAGAGTGATTTCTTAGACCTAAAACGCGCGATTTTTGTTGTTGGACAAAACAACGTTATTTTAAGCCTAAGAAATCCGCTCTTCCGTTATTTTTCCCTCCATTTTTTGTAGTGCACCTTGTAGTTATGCTCTCCAAAACCCATACTGGTGCCAATATGGCGGCAAATGTCACTGCTCTATAGGCCTTCACATTTTAGGTCTAATTTTCACTTTTTAGGCCGTTTTAATTTCGTAAGTAGCAGCTAATGGAGAATTGGGTTCGAGAGTAGGGATATTCATTCAAGCAACACGGTGTTAAGATTTTCAGCTTTTTAGGCCTAATATTTTTACCTGCCGTCTAAATTTCGTAAGTAGCACCCAACAGAGAATTGGGTTCGAGAGTAGGCCTGTTCATTCATGCAACACGGTGATGAGTTTTGAATGAAGCTAATGTGTGTCGTTAACAAAATACTTTTTTTATTTTTATGGTTGCGTGTCTTCCTGTAGTGGTTAAATGCGACGATCAAAATGTTATTATTTCATTGAGTTACGTCGGGAAAGCTATAAGAAAGCAACGATGTTTTAATTTAAGTTTGTTAAGATCACTTGGCTACCAACCAGTGTGAAAGGCGACGAACGGACGAACTGACTGACAAAGTCGTTCTATAATCTTCGCAGCCGTTTCGGCTGTAAAGAAGATTAAAAAAACAAAACGAAAACTAGTTTTTGAAATTCTCTGTTTGCCTGTGCCCAAGCGATTTCATTCAAACTACATATCAAAGAGGGATCCAAGTTGGTACGCATTTACGTCAACATGGGTGTGAGTGCTGCTAATAATTTCTGCATTTTCAGAATACGGGGATATGGAATTGGTAATTCATCACCACCCTAGTTTATGACCAGCACCGCTAAGCTGCGACGTTGGATTTATTTGGAGTTCAGATTTAGCAGGGACAGATATGAGATATCGCAATATTTCCGTCAGTACCCGTTTTTTCCGTCAAGATCTGACGTATCTCAATATACAAATTTTGTTCAATGAATACAGAAATTCAAAAACTGAGGAGGTTTATACGAAAACTGAAATTCCTAAAATAAGACAGCTGAGAGATTTTGTAATTGTTCTAAAAAACAATACCTCTAACTTCTATCTTTCATTAGGTGAGGTTCACAGTGAATTAGTGACGTACTTTCTGTTCATCACCCTACTGGTTTTTCAAATTTCGAGCACTTTTCCATGCATGGAATTTCATTATTACTTTCGAGGACAGTTCCAGGTTTTCAAGGATTCGCACGAACCTTGAATTACCTGTAGAGCTGTGCTAAGCACACGAAGACGATTAGCTGTTAAACATTTTCCAGCAATGTCTCTTAGCCAAGCAGAATGCACCAATCTATCGTGTGTAAAAGTAAAAATGGTAAAAATATTTCAATACAGCAGTAAGGTTTCACGTGGACTAAACAGAACAGCAACGCTGCAGTATCTGAATCCTTACAGGAAAATTTATTTGTGTTCCTTTGCTGTTTTGACATCGGATAAGTTCAACTTTGCCTTAAGCATCAAACGAGTCCGTTTTTGTTTTCTAATTAGGTATGGTTCAGTGTCCGACTTAGTAAGGCGCCCAGCACGAAGAACTAGTCGGACAGTGACTCTTTCCTAATTCTCAACCCCACGACTATAGTTTGTTCCACATTATGTTTGCAGAAAACTGACTGTATGATGCCACGTTTCCTTGCATCACGTCTGCAAAAAACATGTGGATATCTCACTTGTAGACTTTACACACTTACTGTTACGGTCAACGAGTAGGATGTTTACGTCTTTTTGCACTCGTAGTGGAAGAAAACGTGTCATCAATCATACAGTCAGTTTCCTGAAAACATAATGTGGAACAGACTATAGCCATTCATAAACAGATTATTTTGTGGAGCTTGAGAAAATTAGGAAGACGGAGTCCTCACTGCGTCCAGGAGCAGCCTACTTTTACAGACTATAGCCAATTACCTGAAGTCTTCTCTTTTTCATTCAATTCCAAGGAGCCAATCCATAAGTTGTCAATATTTGGACTAATAGCTAGAAAATCTCTCATTTTCCCTCAACTACCGAAATGACAGTCAGCGTGCCCCTAATTACTCATATTATTTCATCCGCATCATTATGATTCCTTGTAGAGATTAGCCAGTGGCAGGTGAGCTATGTAGCATCCATCATACCAACATTTTTAGCCCGAAATCTACTTATTCATTATTCATTTTATGCATCATTCACCGATCAACCACCGTAGCTTAAAGGGGGATTGCCACCAAATGACAGGCTACAGTATCTGTAGCCATTTACCGATATCTAGTTCTGTCACTTTCAGCAGGCGAAGGATCACACAAATAAATTTCTCTTCATGAAACAAACAAAAGCCTTAATTATTAAGTGTAAAGTTGGTGCGTCCACATGCACCAGAGAGCAAGCGGTAAAGCTAAGCCTCACCACGGTCGCTTTTTCCCAGCTATCGACCGTTTTGAAACACAGATTTTGAACCGCTGGATGGGCGCCATCTAGTGACAGTGGTATCGTTAATCTTGACCGCTTGGCGCCCTGGAGCACGTGGCCCCACCTTCTTTACACTCAATAATAAAGAGGCACGTGGCTAGTTTGTTATTTCAAAAGAAATTTCTTTGTGCATTCCTTCGCTCGCTGAAATCAAGTGCTACGTATAGAACCAAATAATTGTAGACGGCGCTAGGTGCTGGAGTCTGCCATCCGGTGAATATGCACCTTTAAAGCCCGTCCGTAAAACTCGTCTCTATATTTCGGCTGAGAAACAACTTTCGACGCAGACGAACTGTACAAAAAAAAAATCTCCTTTGAACCAGCACTTAATTACAACGGAACGTCAAGCATAAATGCAACTTACGTATTAGTAGAAGTTTTGAGGACGATGTATAAACGCAGTTTTACACCACTTTTTTTTTGTGCAAGAGTTTTCTAACTTTGGGTTTTACTCTCATCCTCATCGCCATTTGCAATAAATGTTGTTATGATGGCCACGCCCCAAAGCATACCGAGGAGCAAGATACCGTCAACTAGAAAGTTGGGTGGTTGGGGTGAAGTACAGCTCGAGGAGACTGGTGACGCCCCCTTTTATTAACACCGTTGGCGACGACACAGACGTCACCCACAAGAGTGCACTGTGTTGCACTAAGCACCATGTACAGTTCCGGTCAAAAAAAAAACGCCCTTTTTCGTTATATCGAGGGTCGTAATAACAACCAGTTATCTCGAAAACTACTAGACGGATTTTCATGAAACGAAGACTGAAATGCTTATTAGATTGTTTACTGTATTTCTACCCTTATTAAATACTACGTTAACTGACTGAAAATAATTGGCCGAGCGACAAAAATGTATTGATATCTGATATCTCGAAAACCAGTGGAAGGATTTTCATGAAACAAAGACTAAATTGCATATTATATTTTTCTGCTAAATATTACATGTCATACGTATAGAAATATAGCATTATCATAACAATTAATCCAGTTTTTGTTTTATTCAGTTCTATCTAGTAATTTATGAGATATATTATTAGTTATCAACTCGTGTTGCTCGCTCGGCCAATTATATTTGGCTACTTACCATTACATGTAATACGTATAGAAATATAGCTGATGTCATAATAAACAACCCAGTTTTTGTTTCATTCAACCAGTCCAATAGTTTTCGAGATATCGACATATTCGTTCAGAGTCACATACATTAATACTGCAACTTCTTCCGTATAACTTCAGTGTCCGACTTAGTTTTGACCGGAACTGTACGTACGGGTTAGTAATTGAATTCTAACTACAAGGCAGTGGTTAGTAAAACCTACACACACTGCACTTTTGGTACAGGTGGATCTGGTAGGGTTGGCCATTTAACAGCATCGACATCTTGCGTGTGTGTTCGATTCGCATGTCATGAAATGATGTCACTCTGTCCTTCATTAAGCGATAGAAACTTAGTTTACCAAATGAAAATTGGCCAATCAGAAATGCAGCAGAAACGAAGAGATCGGTCAGTTTTGTAGTGCTTGAAATCAAATGATATGTTTTTTTAGGAATAGTATTTGGACTTATAAAAAACATTCTCCGACGTTTCTGGAACAGGGTCTTTGTTTTACAGTTCTTGAGCCCAAGTGATGTTTGTTTTTAGCAATATGTGGACTTTTACCAAAGAGTTCTTTGACGTTTCTGAAACAGGGTCTTTGCTTTGCAGTTCTTAAGCCCAAATGATGTTTGTTTTTAGCAATATGTGGACTTTTACCAAAGAGTTCTTTGACGTTTATGAAACAAGGTCTTTGTTTTGCAGTTCTTGAGCTCAAATGATGTTTGTTTTTAGCAATAATATGTGGACTTTTACAAAGAGTTCTTCGACGTTTCTGGAGCAGGGTCATAGTTTCGCAGTTCTTGAGCCCAAATGATGTATGTTTTTAGCAATAATATGTGGACTTTTACAAAGAGTTCTTCGACGTTTCTGGAACAGGGTAACAGTTTCGAAGTTCTTGAATCCAAATGATGTTTTTTTTATAAATGATATTTGGACGTTTACAAAGAGTTCTTCGATGTTTCTGGAACACGATTTTACTGCAGTCTGCAGTCCAACATTCCTCATTCTCTTCGGACCGTTTTATACACTCCTGTATTGTACTGTATGGTTTCATTCTTGGTCAGACTGTCTCTTTAACAAAATATCAAAATCCCAGCAGCGGACGGACCTTCACCTCCGCTCCCCCTTCCCACATCGATTTAATGGAGACTTGTAGTTCGTATGTTACGCAGGGAAATGCAATAAAAACCAAGCTTGTTGGTGTTTCAGAGTTCCAAGAATTTGTCACCCAGGGCCATTGGAGGGGAAATGGAAAAGTGAACCGTCGCATGTGCTGCAAGGATGGTCGCACGAACAATCAATAAAAGTAATTAATAAAAGAGAAGGTCATTAGCCAACAGGGGCTCAATAGAGATTTAGCCGCACGAGGCAGAAATACGAGCAAGCCATGCCGATGTAAGAACACCCGCGCTGCTAGTTTTTTTCACCAGATTTTTATTTCCCGATTGCCTCCAAAACTTTGGCTTGTGTTCACATTTATCTTTTATTTCTTTCTCTTAATTTTATTTGGTGAGGCAGAAGTCCTGGGTGACAAAAAGCTTTTGTTATTGAAACAAAGAAAAAATTCCCGTCATAGCATCTGGAGACTGCAGTGAAAGCCGCACCGGCTATACAGGCAAAAAAAGCTTCCCGTGTAAACCTGGGTCTTACCATAACATATCAATTCTTCTTAATTCCGCCAAGACAGAAGGAATTTTTTTCCCGTCTGGATGGTAGCACACTGGGGTTCACTGAAGTACGCGGATGCTACGACGGGAGTTTTGTTATTTGTTTTTCACTGAAGCTTTATTTCACTTCTTCTTTTATTTTGTTCAGCTCATACTTCGCACGGCGTCGTAGTATCGTATGGAAACAGAGAGTGCGCAGCTCTTATGTATCTCAGATGGCTCTAGGCTGTTGTAAATGCTTTATATTTCCTTCCGTAGATGGCGCCTTCTGTCCGTGCCATGTTCAATGACATATTTTTGCGAACAATTCAGACTGGCTGACGCCCGAGTGGCGTTTGATGCGCCGTTTGCAACACTGGTACGATTTGGTCACTCATGTGTATGTCTATTCTCTGCTAAATTATGTTTCCCTAATCACAGTTTTATGCATACTTCGCACTTCACACTGCCTCGTTCCTGTTCCAGTTTTTCTGGGCCACATAGACAGCCCCATCCCGTAACCCGGGATCGGAAGGCGTGGTTCACGTCGAGTGGCTTGGTCGTTTTGTTATGTTGGCCTGATACTGTGGCGTGTCCTATATCGACACGTTTACTGGTCACAGTAACAGACAGAAAATCAATGGAGCGAAGCTACCTGGAGTACGGAGGAAAGAGTGGAAGGCGGAAGAGGGGGCTACATATATCGGCGGAGGGGGCACAATTTTTATACGTGTACATTTTAACAAGTGAAACTTCAATCATATAACCCTTGTTTTACGGCATACTTGACGTCTTTGTTTGCAATCCGTGTACCTTTTTTATGCTGTGGCGTCGCGCTACAATGGTTTTTTTCCTCGACAAATGAGTTGATGTGATGTGTGATGAAGGAGCACTTCGGAATCGAACAACAGTGCCGACGATAACGCTGCAGCAGTTGTCAAAGATGGTAATGTTGGAGGTTCACAATGTAATACTGCTGGAAAATCCAAAACTAACGATCCAAAGTAGAATATTGCTTTATAAAGATGGTCAAATTTGTAAATATTTTAAAAGTGTGCAAAGTAAGTGTGCAGAATAAGTATGCAGAATAAGTATGCAACCATTGTTGAGCACTGTTGCAGCCATGCAAATACGGGATTTATGCCGCATCGTTTTAACGAACGTCGGGACCAACGTATATATAGCAATGAAAAAATTATTAACTAAAGAAGTTAGAATATAGCAGACTGTGTTTGTATGGGCTTGCTTACACGTTGGACCCCTAGGCAAAGATTTATGCCCAATCCCACTCGTGACGGGACTTCATTAGGTCCGTGGATTCTTGGTGACATTTAAACCGAGGTTCAAAAATGTTTCAGATATTCCAGATTTACCAAAGCTGGTTATCTGTAGTTTATCTACTTCCTCCTTTAACCCGATATTATCACGCAGTCGCAGTCGGTCCGCTTGAACTTTTCTCTGCGGGACCTCTCTTTGCATTTTCCGACCATCCATCACGTGTCGCACGCAACGCCAAGACCTCTTTACGTTCAACAACGGCGATCGCAGCGCTCTCTCACTGAGGTGTCTTTGTTGGCCAAGGTGACGCTGGCGACGCCTGGAGAGCATCGATTTCCCGTCAGCCTGACGCAAAAGAGAGTCTATTATGGGAAGAGAGGTCGCTGGTAAGCAGAGGGGAGGCTCAGGAGGCTGTTCATTAAGATGAAAACGAGCTACAAGAAACTAGAGAGATCAAATAAGTAATAGGAACTACATTGGTGGTTGGAGTTGGAATGAAATGGAAGTTACCAGCACCGTCGCTTCCGTCGAAGGGTTTAGATGAACTTGAATTTAGAGATACCAAAGTGGGATTGGAACTGCGTTGTTTCTTGGCTGCGCGCAATGTCAAGTGGAGGGAAGCCGTGTTAACCTCAGAATATTGCTTTGCTATAATTTCTTTGGCAGTAGGTGACAACGGGGACTGGGGAGCAGTACATTGTGTCCCATTTATCTTCAGCGTTTTTGAAACGCTCTACTTCCTACAGTTTAATCCCGAGAAACAAAAACAATATATCTTCTTAAAGGAGAATTTCGGAGTTACGGTACTTTCAGTTTCGCTTTGTATAACGCTCCGAGTGCTGAAATTTCTCTCGCTCATTTTAGAGCGGGCTGTCCCAAGAAAAACACGGTTTAAGCAGTAACGTTTTTATAGGGGGTTGGGGGGGGGGGGGTATCACACCCCCTCAATGTTTGGCCAGTTGGCAAATCAGTCGGCAAAATTACATAATTTTTGGCCAGTCGGCAAATCAGTCAGAAAAATTAGTTGGCTAGATGGAAAATCATGTAGGTAAATTTCTGGTTACCACCCCTCCAACTTTTATCCTTCCTGACGTCTCTGGGTTTAAGAGTTTCAGATTTGCATCAATGGTGGACAGAAAAGCATGTGGTGATTATTAAATTGTTTCAAATTGTTTACAATCGAATAGGCAGCGCAGAGTCCGGAACTAAACCCATGTGACAACTATTTACTAAGGTTGGGGAGGGAAGAGGGAGATTGAGGCTTTATGGCGCGTCGACATCTAGGTCTTAAGTCACAGTGCAGTCACTGCACCTCAGTAACAGTGTAGTACTGCGTCCGTTTTACCAATGCACCACACATTACAGAGACCAAAATCTAGATCTCGTCATATATCTGCACCTTCTACAAAAATTAAAAACCCCGGACACGAGGACGGCTTCATCGCCCAACACAGGCTAAGTTCCGCGGAAGATGGAAACTGCGACGAACACCATCAAGTTGGTGACATAAGCACATGACGGACCATAAGTAGCCGGTGACACCAATGACATTCAGGTGAGCTATTTCCACTCAAAAGGAAACAGTACGTAAGTTGGTGTGACCAATACGCAGACGTGCCAACAACACCTCTTCTCGGCGACTGCAGTGACAAGCCGATGGCCGTAGCTGGACAGTGCCTTTAATAGCCCGTAATTTATTGCCGTCTTGTTTGTCCCACATTTATTGTGGTCACACGTTAAAGATCATGTTTACAACTTATAAACAACAAACCCAGTGAACTGAAAAATAACATGTGTGATGTCGTCGCCAACATTACCATAGAAATTCTCACTCTTGTCGTTGATAATTTTGTTGTCTGTCTCTGGGAATTTAATAACGATAGTGGAGGGCATACTGGTTACATTCTTCATTACAAATAATTGAAACATGTTCCTTTAATAAATTCAAAAATGTTAACACTTTAAGAGGATCCATTTTTTTTGTTAATGGGTATTAATTTTAAAAAGTTGAGTGTTGTAAAGACATTGAAGATAATAAATTGAACATCCTGCAGATACGTTTGGTTAAAATTACTAATAAAATAATCAAGTGTGTCGTAAAAAAGTGATTGAAGTTTCACTTGTTAAAATGTCCACTCATGTCCATTTTCTAAACCGTTTTCTTTTTTTAATAATTTCTTCAGTTTAGCCAGGAACAGTGTTAGTGGTTCACAACCCTTCTGTATTCCTTCCACTTAATGTGGTAAATATGATATTATTATTATTATTATTACTATTATGTACACGGATAAAACTTGATGATTTTTAATTAAAATAAGAAAATGCTCAATTGAGAAAACTGCATTTGTTTAAGTACTGTTGTGCTTTATTGTTAGAGCACAACAGCACTTGAACTGATGCAATTTTCTCAATTGTGCATTTTCTTATTACATTTTAACAAGTAAAGTGAACTTTCAATCATATAACTCTTTTTTACGACACTCTTGACGTTTTTGTTTGATATCCGTGTTACCTTTTTATGTTTATCATATATCTAGTGTAGCGCTACAATGGTTCATGTTGTCGACAATTGAATTGATGTGATGTTTGTTGCCTTACTGGGCTTGGGTGAATAATTGTTGGCAGTAATTTTTACGTCATTTGCAAAGGTGTGAGTGGCTCCTAAGTCATGAAAACCCCTGTAAAATTAAATAAATAAATAAGGTGTGAACGCGCGCACATTGTTGCTGTCCACTTTTCAACAATTCGGCTCTACTCAGGAAGGCTACGAAATAATTATGCCGTTCTACCATTTCTAGCTGCCAATTCGAGGCAAAAGATATAACACGTGCACAATGAACGGACCGAGCGTTTGTTCATTATAGCTCTTCCGTAATGAATTTTGAATTTGAATTTATCTTCCGTAATTACAATGGTTAAAACAATGTAAAGCAATAAAACTGATCGTTCAGGCTCCTGTAACTCCGGAATGGCACGACCATTTGAAGAACCTGGAAATTTCTGGCTTAGATCATATTTCATAATTTAGGTAGGTGCAGTAGTTTTTTTCTGAAACGGTGTCAAAACAAGAAGAACAAGAAGTGAACAGTTTTAAAATTTACGTTTGGCTGCCTACCTTTATTCTTGCACAGAATTGCATATTTTTTGGCATAAAATACCTTCCATACCTACCTACTGTTTAGCCAAGTTTGGTCAAAAAATATTGAATAGGAACGAAGAAATTAATAGTTTTAGTTTCGTTGGAGGGAGGACCTCAATCATGTATATACACGGAAGATAATTACATGTTGGAAAGTTTCCTTCCCATCTTAGTTTAATGAGAACATAAATAAACAAACGTCCGTCGTAAGAGTCGGGCGTTTGTTTGTTTATCTGCAGCACTGTTTCTCAAAATTTAATGAGAATATCCTACAAGCTGCTTTTCTCAGTTAATTTAATCCCTAGTTCGACAAAGGATACACACAGCGAGCATCTGTAATAAAAAAAATGAAGAGTCCGGCAGCTCAAAGCTCGTTCCAACATTTATTAAAAATGAATCAAATTTTCGTGCAACTGGGAACCATTATCGAGGCTGCTGGGTCCAGCGAGAAAGGACATTTGCGTACATTGCATAAATGTTTTAAACAATAAGGATTTAGACAGTTTACCTTGTGTGTCCTTGCCAACTATTCCTCCGGAACACCATTTACTTCGTTGTTTAAAGGTTCGACTCAATATGGGACAGTTTTATTTATCGATGGACTAAGTAAACTCGATAATATCCCCAGGTATGTCGAATATTTGGTTATCTTAATGATATTGGAGCTAGTGGTTATCGTGGCTGAGTTGTGGGAGAGCTCAGCCTGGTTGCTGGAGGTTTGCGGATCTGGTCGAACCCCTAGAAAGGGGACCTTGGCAAAGTTCCCACCAGGACTGCCAGCCAGGGTAGCGTGAGAGGCTGCCATGCTCCTTCAGCGGCTATGGGAACTATTCTGGCCAATTCTGGACAATCTTTCGGCCCCTACGATGATCGGAGGTTTCCCGGATCGAATCCCCGGGTTGGCACCTCCCTTTACCAGATATTTCTTCTTCTCTAAAAATCTGGTAATGTTCAAAATTGAGCCGGTTCAGCCATACAAGCATTAAGTTGCTTCGGCTGACTTAAGGCTCGAAGAAATTAATTTAAAAAAAAATAAAACTATAAAAAAAAATGCTTTTAGTATTGAACTGCAGGTCTCTCTCTCTCTTTTTTTTTTATTAATTCTTAGTAATTTTCCGTCAGCGCGTAGTTATTCTCCCGTTCTCCCAAGGTATGGCTGAGTTTGGAACAACGGAACATGAACACAATTTTAGTGACTTGAACACAACTATAACGAAATTATACTCTAAAGACACAGTGCCGCAATTAAGGGTGGTGCAGAGAGTACAAGGTTCCCTGGTCTAGGAGGCAGGGGGCCCAAAATTCACTATATTTTCGTCTGAATTGGGAGCCACTTTGCCTCCAAAACTAGCAACTTGTGGAGGAGGGGCTCAACATTTTGCCCTTGCACCCGTCCTTGGAAAAAGCTAGTTGCTGCACTGTGAAGACGTTGTGCACTGACAATACGCACTGTGTAGTGTGTTGCCTGCTGTCAGTGTACGGCGCCTTCAGAGTGTACCAAACATAAACCTAAACGAAGCATCGTAACAAAGGACCAAACTCGACCACCATTACAAATCAAGTTGAAAAGAAAAAAAAACATTTTATTGAAAGTTATGAACTAATTTTAACATATTCTTTTGTCTTGAATAGTCCAAGCTTGGCCGATTCATCGATTTAGATAAGGTAAATGAATGGTCAAAGTTAATGCATTGGTAGAAGCAGAGTTACGAAAAGGTACTAAACTTTAGACCATAGCCTGCCCCCGCACATTCGTTTTTTTTCTGTCCGTATTACGCCGGATGGGGAAAAAATACGGTTAGTAAGAAATACATTCGATAATTTTTCTTGCTTACTAGGCCTAAAATCATGGCTTTGAACTTTTGAAGTTCTGGAGAGAGGAACTTCTTTCAGGATAAGTGTTATGAACACCCCTAAGGAGGACTTAAAAAACCTAGACGAAATTTTCAAGTCAGTGGTGCAGTGCCGTAACAATAAGGTTTAGTTTTGTATGGAATCAAGATATGGTTAAGGTGGTATGATATCGATAAAATCGTCAGATGTACTTAAATAAAGTGTCGCATCGTCTATCTAAACTGTTTATGGGGAAGAAAATCCGAGAAGGGTTACAGCTACTTGAATAAAACAAAAAGGAAAAAATAATAATCTATAGGCCTAAACTAATCAAAACTAAATTATCGTGCTGAGTTGTTTCTGTTTTAGAATCAAATGTAATACAACGGACACTTTATTGGAAATATAATTACTTAGTGACCCTTAATTATAGAGCAGCGTCAAGTGACGTCATTTTGGCTACGAGACACCATTTGGAGGTAATAGCTACAAGGTGCACTAGATTAAAATATAACGGAAAACAACGGCACTTCTAGTCAAGACAGTGCTTTGAGAGTAGATTTCTTAGGCTTAAAAAAACGTTGTTTTATCCAGCAACAAAAATAGCGTGTTATAGGCTTAAGAAATCCAGTCTAATAGCATTGGCTTCAGTAAGACGACCTTCTTTTCCCCCTCCAGTGCCCCTTGCAGCTAACCCTGTTACTGGCTCCACCATAGAGTTGTAAACAATAACACTACGTTATGTCACTGCTCTATACCAAAGTGAAGATTTTCTTCAGGCTGTTCAAGAAACGATTTACAATTATACATATTTTCATAAGGAGCTCACACCAATAATTACATAAAGCAAAACCATAAAACAACATAAAGGGGTGATGTCATACAAACACCCCATCATAAGGGCAAATGTATCCATCAAGTTTTCGCCATAGAAAGTAGTGATATCAGAGCCAAAATGGCTGCCATTAAGTTGTCCGTCCCAACCCTCATCACTCACCTCGGTGTTTGACAGTTAAGCTTGAGTGATCACGGTTCGGACCACAAACTTGGTGGCAGCCATTTTGGCTCTGATATCACTACTTTCTATGGCGAAAACTTGATGGGTCTCTTTACCCTTATGAGGTTTTTGTATGATTTACTAGTTGCTAGATAAGTTGGTTAACTGATGACTTTTACAAATCAATTCTTCTTTGTGAGTGTTCTGTGGCAGTGGGATGATACCTTCAAATTGTGATGCAGAGGTATAGAAAAAAAAAACACACCTGGCTCTGGCATGGCAGGCAAGACCGAGATTGACATAACTAACGAACGTTAGTACCAAGTTCACTTGTCGAGAGAAAGCATGGAGTAGCTCCGTTCTGTAAATACAGCTGCTGTGATATCGGATTTTCAGATTAGGAGTAAGCTAAACAAAACTTTATTCCAGAGTATTTTACATTGAATTGTCTTCCAGCGCGACTATATACTTCTGCATTCAGTCAAACCTGTGCACACGCTGCATATTTTTATAATTCTATAGAGCAGTGATATTTGCCGCCATATTGGCACCAGATTGGCACCAGTATGGGTTTTGGAGGGCATAACTACAAGGTGCACTACATAAAAATGGAGGGAAAAACAACGGAAGAGCGGATTTCTTAGGCTTAAAATAACGTTGTTTTCTCCAACAACAAAAATCGCGCGTTTTAGGTCTAAGAAATCACTCTCACAGCATCGGTTTCAGTGTGACGCCCTTCAGTTTCTCTGTGCAGAGCCCCTTGCAGCTAACCCATTAAGGCTCCAGCATAGAGTTATATACAATAATACTACGTCGTGTCACTGCTCTATACCGTACGTAAAACTTTGATGTTTACCGGCAATATTTACGTCTGCTGCGGTGTCTCTCCATCGTTCAGCGAACTATCATTTCCTGCTCAAGAGATGTCAACAGTACACCGGGGTTAAGCCTAATGGAAGGCTGTACAGTAGCAATTTGGCGCTTGCTTACTTCCTTCATCTCCTATGACTAACAATCCCGCGTGACGTTGCCTTGGCAACCATTCTGGAGCCGGCTTGACCAGTTGAGGGATAGATAGAGAGACGGACGGACGGAGGTGGTCTGGCGACAGATTTCGGCCGATGATCGATACGTTTTCTGATTCGGTAGAAAGATCAGCTCTGCCCTGCGGCCATCATTGATTTTCTTGGACGACGCTTCCCGGTTTAAGACTTCCAAGCAGTCAATAGCTAAAATAAATCCTTCGAAACCTTACACCAAGCAATGTTGAATGCAAAATCCATGTACAGAAATCGTTGTATATCACACCAGTAAAGAAAAAAAAAACATAACAGCGAAAATCAAACGCCTACGTTGTTTTCATATATCGTAGGTTGGGGACATCGTTATTATGGTCTTGGACATACGGATCAGACGGCGAAAGCATATGAGTTGTCATCAGCAGTTATTTAGTTCGAATCCCAAAGTTCATCACGGAAAAGGGAGTTGGTTGAAATTTGCGACTGTCTTTCCCAGCTACATTATCGTTTCCCATCCATACTATTGCTTGAGCCTATGTCTCACTCGCGTTCTTTCCAATAGGTCCGTTTGCGCATGCGCTCTTAAGAAAAAATGTCACCTTATTGGAAATAGGTTTATTTTAAGCGATGGAATACCCTAATTTTCTGTTGAAGAACAGTTTTCTAGAACGTAAAGTGAACACTTAAACGGGAAGTGTTCCATTAGTTTCACTTGGAGTGTGGCGCGACAAATAAGTGTCCCTCCAGTGGCGATTGGAAAGACGTTTACTTTTGGCCGTGCCACTATGGCTCAGCGGTAGGACCTCGACCTTGGCCTTTAGGCGAATAGTCGTGAAACATCTATCACCGAATCATTGTGAGCCTGTAGGTTTCCTTTGCAGCGATCTAAATAATCACACACTGTAAGTAAGCTTTCCTTACAGAGGATGAATGAATAGGTCGAGTCCACTTTGTCTAGGGAGTAAGACGTCCTCCTGACGTCATAGTGACGTAGTAGCTGCAGGAGTTCTGGCAATGACTAAGACCTTTCCCAGAACTGGAGGGCCTCTCACGAGTAGCCAAAGGTAGTTCACTAGAAGCCTAATGAATGAGAGGCGTTGGAATATTCTAAATACCTAAAGAACCGTCCCACATTCCAGACATGTGTGGGAATATATTTAGCAGGCTTCACACACATGGCTGGAGTACTGTACCCCAAAGCCGCTAAGTAACACCCTTTGTACACCTAATACTAAGTGCACAACTGGGTCGTTACACCTTCATTTAACCATGTCATTGTAAAATAAATACCAGAATATGTCAACTGATTACTCCCTCGACGATTATTTTATTTCCTTTCTTTGTCAAGTTTAACCAGAAATGCGACGTCTGGAGTTTCGACTGCCAAACTGCCCAACGTTTACCGTAAATACATCTTTTAGTCGCACTAAATTTGCTCACTTCTGTTTGAAGATTTAAATGATTGTTTTGCTATATTTGTAGC
>JAHWFP010222103.1:0-17907 GCA_023313725.1 Lithobius niger | reverse complement strand
CCCCCCCCCCCCCCCCCCCCCAGCTTTGGAGCTAAATCCATGTGCAGCGTTCGGAAATTCGGCCTTTTGACTGAATTAGAACAGCCAAACTGGGTTTGCTAGAAGGAAGGTATATTCTTGCAACGGAAAGTCAAGAAGCTTAGTTAACTGTCTTTAAATTTAGTGATCATATTAATCCAGTACAGTTTGTGGTAAAATATGTGTATTCCTTTCATCAGAAGAGCCTTTATTCTCCCCTTTGTTCAACGCGGGCGATCCACCGATATACGGCCTCAGAGATACTGGGCGTAATTACGTTAGGCGATGTACCGTATAGGCACTTCTCACAAATAGTTCGGGGAAGTACGATTCTGCCAATTACCCCCCCCCCCCCCCGCCCCCACAGCAAAGGACCAATACGTTGATATTATTAAATTCGTTGTCTTCAGTTTGGCATAACAATGCCATTAGAGGAAAATAATGTTACTAAACCTAAGTCGATTTATTCGTTTAAATTGAGTTAAATGCTACAGCCTACGCAATGACTTTCCATGATTGTTTTTTTTTCGGTATTTAGGAGTTTTCAGTTTTAAAAAGCCAAAAGTTTCAATCGTCGGTATTCATCTTTCGAGCACGATTGTTGAATTCTGGCTACGTATGATTTTTTTTTTCTTGTTATCGTTTCAGTCACTTCACATGACAATGCTTACACAGTCAAATTCCACACTTCTCTTTAGAAATGATTTAAAACACACCAAAATGCCGAAAACTTTCACCCTTCATGACCACGAAATCGAATTTGAATGCTAGCACTCTTTTCTTTTATTTTTCTATCACTCCTAACCCTTTTTCAATTGTCCATCCTTCACCAACCCCGTTCTTCTGATGCGCTTAGTGCCACAAGGCCAAGAGAGGACACAAACCCAATCCAGGTTTTGCAACTCCGGTCCGTTTGCTAAAACGAAAGAGACCGCATCGCCTCAAACACGAGCGAAAGGGTGGAACGGGACTATACACGAACAAAAAACGAAAGGGATCTCATTCAACAAGACGAATCGTTTGAACCAGCTTGAATCGCAAAGAGAAGACGAATAGGCTATAAAAAATGTGCGTGAACGTCATTAGGAGAAATTCAAATGATGCGAAAATGTTTATAGTGGAAAATAAGAGGTAAGAAAGAGGGGAAGCCCCCCTGCAGAGGTGGCGAGACTCGGGGATGGGGGTTGGGGGGCATGAACTAACAAGTATGTTTCGGGGAACAAGGAAGGGTGCGTGAGCAAACGTTATGGAAGGCTGCATCGAAACGGAAAATAAAAAAACCGAACGGGTTCAGTCATGTTTTAGTTGTTCCCGTTGAGAGTTTCTAAACCCCCCGGGGGGGGGGGGGGGATGGGGAAACAAGATGGAGGACTAACTAACATGAATCGCAGACTTGAAAGCAGCTACAAATGCAAGTACAAAATCTTTTAAACTGTCTGTTTAAGCGAGAATAAAAGAGGTTACAAGAAAAGGTGGAATTCAGTCGTCATCGTCGTTACAGAACATTTCTGCAAGGCACAAATCAAACACATCGGTTCCGCCAATTTCTAAAGCACACCTGACATTCCTTCTTTTGTCACAACTGTTTCTCGGCGAAGGTAATAGATTTGCAGGGTACTGGAATGTGGAACATTTGGAGCGTGGTTTTAAAAGAGTATTGAGAGCTATAAAGCATGGCTGGCAGTAAGAATTTGAGAGCTTGCCGAAGAATTGCTATGTGGAATCTCGAACAATTAATTTCATTGCTGCCCCCCTTTTTTTTGTTGGGAATGCTGACGGAATTCAACTAATTGCTTTGGCTGTCGTTGTTGCTGCCTCAAGAGTTTTACGAAGAAGGGTCGAGCTGCCAAATTTCGTCAGTAAGAGGCTGGTAAGCATTAGACCCTATACTACGCAGTGGTCAGCTTAAAAGTCTGGCCTATTCGGATAGAACGTGTGTATGTGTACGATTATAGCAGGTGTTTTTTTTTATTGGAATAGTTTTAAATAACTTGAAGAACATAATTTACTTGTGAAGTTTGGGAAAATATTCTTAAAGCACAACAGCACGATGCAATTTTGTGAATTACACATTTGATTATTTAAATTTAAAATCATAAGTTTTTATCCGTGTACATTTTAGCAAGTAAAGTGAAAGTTCAATCATATAACAGTTTTTGTACGCACACTTGACGTTTTTGTTTGTAATCCGTGTACCTTGTTTAGTTGTTTACGTTTCCTCAAAGAGCATTGTTAGCATTTCGTTATTCTTCAGTCTATGCCATCGGGCTGGCATTGGTGATTCGCATTATTCCTTAATTACGATGTTTATAAACTGAAACAATGTGAAACATTAAAACTGATCGTTGAGGGTGGGCCTAACTCTGTAATGGCTCGACTAAATAAAAAGTGGCTTCTTCGAGGATGAAGGAGAACGACATTTCCGGCTTAGATCACGTTTCAGATTTTAGGTATAGGTGCGTAGTCTTTTTCTGAATTGGTGGCAGAACAAGAAGAAGAAGAAGAAGTGAACAGTTGGCAAATTTACGTGAGCTCCCTACTTTTACTCTTTCACAGAACTGCAGGATTTTTGGCATAAATATTCCTTTTATACTATCGGCCAAGTTTGGGTCACAAATAATTGATTTAGTTTTGCTGGCTTGATAACTTCAATCAGATGTTGCCGAGTATGATGATGAGAATGTAAACATGAATTTAAAAGACAGTGTGTCGATGTCAATAATAAGCATTACGAACACGAATTCTTTCTTTCATTACTATACACTCATGTTTTAAACTGTTTAGTGTAATCGTTGCTTGGATAGAAATATTTACGTAGTCCATTTAAATTATTATTATTTTAACCACCAACAGACGACTTATAGCTTCAATAAACATCCTTTTAAAACTCAAGTAGCCTTATGCCCTAGGAAATAGCTTAAAAGGACATATCTTTTCATTAATTTAAATCATCCTGCTTGAAATAGCTTTTGCGGCATTGACATACTTTAGAGTAAATGTAGCAATTGGGTTTCTTGCGAGGGAAAAAATTGGAAAATGAATGCCTTTGCAACATTACAAACGTCTGAACTAGTGTTGCAAAACTGAATCATACAGGAAAGCCAACCGGAAGGAATGTACCTTTAAGTATGTTTATTCAGCTCAAGTAAACCAATTTGAGAGAGGCTTACTCACAACCCACAAGAGATGATGGCTCGCGTGTAGCCTGAGGGTAGTAGCTAAAAAAAAAAAAGCAGAAACTCACTCTTTTTGCCAGCGAAAACAAAACTTTTGCTCCAATTCCAATAATAATAGATAAAATCAGGATATTAATGAAAATTAAGAGAAAAACAACAAACAATGTTTGCAATTTTCAGAGAAAAACTGTAAGACAGTAATACAAGCGAAATAAAAAGAGCCTAAATGCTCTGAGACATACAAATTTACAAGGAATAGTGTGAAACTTTCATCTCACAATGGTGAACATAATTTCCAAACAATCTCTGTTCAGGTTACTATGACACCCAAATAGATGTTCTGAAACGTGTGCAAATTAGTTGTTTCTCTGATCTCAATAAGCTAGTTACGAAATTTGCTGCCAAGGATTACATATAGTCGTTCTTTTGAAACTTCCTGTTGCATTACATAAAAAATGATTCATTCCTAGTTTGGTAATTCGTGACAAGACCTTACCAAACTACATTTTAATAGTTTTTAAAACCTGCAACCCCTGAAGTCTATAGATGCCCCTAGCCAGAAATCGGGTTTAGACCCCTTCACAGCACCTAAACCACAACCATCAATTAATCTTCCTGTACCCATGGAGTTTCATCCACTCTGGAGAGGTTCGTGTCATCAAACAATTTTCTTTGAAGGAGCCCTTATCTCTTCTGTGTCTCTTGTTTTCCCACTTAAACAACAAAGGTTACCTTAAGCAGTCACATCGTTAGGCTGAAAAATGATGCTGGCGTCTCTTTGTCCTAAAGAACCTTTCAAGTGGCTTTCAGTGACACAAGCTTTTGTTTGCAGTCCATTCTTGTCCCCATCAGACTTGCCCACCAGAGGCGCTGGCTAGCCCTAATGATGCTAACATCGAGTCAACTTGCAAACCACAAGTCCCACCTGTTTTCTGCTTCAAAGACCCACCGGGAACATAAAATAGTCAAAGAGAGGCTGCCACAAACGAAGGGAATCTATACGCCATGATTTCTTGCAGATAGAATTTCGTTGCGCGTCCACTTCAATGGCAGTGCCGCAGCACCAAGGAAACATTTTCGGTGGGAGACGGAAAAAAACAAGCATTTGGCGGTAGGGTTGGGGGGGGGGGGGGGGGTGAGTCGGGATAGCATTATTAGCTCCACAGGGTGGAGTAGAGTCCTGGACCCCGCGAGCTGAAGCATTTTACGGTATACATCACTGCCATAACCAGCTTCAGGAGTTTACTTTTTTTTTATATTCTGGAGGAATTTTATTTAGCATTAAGACACGTTTGTAAAAACGTATGATTATTAACGATAACGTTGAGTAACAACATTTACTCAGTTTAACACTAAGCCCAACAAAAATTAAACCGTCAATTAAAGAACAACGTTAATTTTTCGTTTTCTGGTCGCTTTGGGTTTTTTCATTTTTGGGTGGAGGTGGGGGTACAGGCCTGCTTTCCCCAGACACTCCTGAACTCGCATTATCGATTGGTTCAATACGAGTCGGCAGTCAAAACCGACACCATGTTGCAATTTCAGATAATTTCTAATAGCGAGATTGTCTCGCGAGATACTATTGTAAATAAGCTCTGAAAGCAACTATCGCACAATGTCACCTTGCAGCTGGTTAAACGTGAGACCAAAGCGATGAAGAAAGTTTCGTTACCAGGGTAACGACGCTACCTGGATAACTATCTGCGATGTTGTTGCTTAAATGAGGACAGCAGAATCAGTCCGTGACAGTAATATAAGTGGCTAGGTGTTCTCACCGGTCTTTTGGAAGCCATGTTGTCACACTGTCCTGTTTATTGTCACATTGTCGCAACTCGCAGAGGCACACAGTAAGCTAATAATTATGTTATTATTTATTTTATTATAAAATAAAATAAATAATAACATAATATTTTTCCATAGAGTGTGTGCAGGATTTGGAAGGGTGGTGGGCCACTGATAGACCAATCCTGAGGTGGGTTTTGGGACAATGTCAGAGGCAGACTATCTAGAATACACCGGACACTAGACATAGTACTAGTAGAGACTACCTCCTCGGCCAAGGAGTTCCAGACTAGAACCACATGAACAGGAAAGTAATAACGGCAGCAGTTCAGACGTAAACCCTGAATTTGAAAGCTTCCATGAATGGCCCCGAGTCGACACTATAGAACTAACGTTTAAAAAGGACAAAACCACAGAATTAAAAATACTTGCAGCATTTTGTACTTAAGGTCAAATTTAAGTCTTCGGTGCTCCAAAAGTGCAAGTCCCGCGAACTCCAAGCGTGCTTCGGGTGAATAGTTGTGCATACCAGGCAACTCTTTGGTAAACTGACGCTGGACTGATTCAACTAAGTCGATGTCTTTTAAGAGAAAGTGGGACCACACCGGAGTTGCATATTCGAGTAGTGGTCGCACAAATACTTTGAAAGCCCAAACCTTAGTGGACAAATTACCAGATATAAAACACCTATTTACGACTGCGAGTCAACGGAAAGCCAGTGCCACAATTTTCTGGCAATGGAAAGACGACTTTGAATCAGAAGTGAACTAGACGCCCAAATCCTGTACTCAGAAACTGACGGTAGGTCGTACGGTCCAAAACTGGCTTTGCATTTGTGTTTGGCATTGTCGGTAGGTGTAGCTTCCACCCAAGCATACTCACCACACGCCCGCATGAAGACTTCGCTCGGTGGTTCGATTCTAATAGCTTTGGCACCGAATTGCTTTTAGCAAATTTGCTTTATGCAAAATAAGTGGGATAGAGCCTGTCGTTACGTTGATGTAACATATTGGAGGCTGGCTTGTAGGTTCCAACCTGGCTTTACGTTCGTATTGTTTGGTGTCGACGCAAGGTGTCATCACGTGCTTCGTTGTGTCTTCTTGTGATTGGTTGCTTTTCCAATTAATGCTTTCCTCGGGTATTGACACTCGCCTAAGGTTCAGCACAAGTAAAATTTCTATACGTAGATTCTCTTGAAAAAAAATTCTGGTTGCTTCTGAACACTCATTATTAACTGTTTCTTTACAATCGACAGCATGTTGAAATTTCAGATTATTTGTAGCTTCCAACTAGATACACCCTATATATATACTCCCTAAGGGCACGTTTCTGTAACGACACGCCGTTCCATTCATGCAGTCAGAAGCTAGATATCATCTGAAATTTCAACATGGCTACGGTTTTCGCTCTGCCGACTCGTAACGAAAGCAGTCAATAAAGTGAGTTTAGAAGCGACTGAGAAAAGTGTTTCGTCACGAGGAATTCTTTACCTTATTGTTACGGATTATTAGGCTGCAAGAAGCATTTACTCAACCAGTGTCGAATTTAACTAATCCTGATAGCATTGTTACCACGGAAACGACACCTTTGCCATCACGATTAACTTTTAGCTGCGAGAACGCAAACGTGAGTCGTCGTGTAAACGCACCCTGTAAGCGGGCGTAAACGGGAACGGGCTAAACTTGAAAAGTTTCTAGAAACGATGTCCAAGAATTTCATTCTCGGAGACAATATCGAGAACAATATCGAGAATATTATTTCCCTTCTGCATATGAATAGTAATAATAATAATAAGAAGAAGAATCATAAAATAAAGGGTTAAAATAACGGACATTCGGCATAAAATACCTTGCGAGACTACAAGATGAGAAAGAAAGATAAGACAACTGCCCTGACTGGGATTCGAACCTACGACCTTACGTTTAAAAATCAAACCTTTAACATGGAGAAGCAGTGGTAGAATAAGACCAACTGTTTTATTAACGTTTTGAAAACTGATAATACAGACGGAAAAACGTGTACTTTAAATATTGTTTAGAACGCTTGGTCATCACTACGTCAATGCCAAGGTTCTCTTTTAAGAATATTTAGTTATACACATGATGGCTTTCCTTTCCTAAACGGGAATTCCGGTTTTGCAGAATCCCGTTTCTCAGAATCAAATATTCTTCAGAAATTTAACAGTGCAAAAGTTAAAGAGGCATGCCTAATTGGAAGTAATTTCTGATTAGTTGCGTTTTCTGATGTTATGTGTTTAGCCGCAGTGAGCGTGGTAGCGCGAGCGAGGCACATAGTTTGAAACAAATTAGTATGCAAAACGGGATTCTACAAACCGTGTGTTTGACCATTATCATGTTATAAATGTTCGTGTTTAAACGTTTTAAATGTTTCGCGTGCCTACAATTTCGTAGACGGTATTTGGCGAAACGGGATTGCCCCCGAGGTAAAAGCTGTTAATCTGCTTTCTTTTTGGCGAAACTGAACTTGCCGAAACGAGATTTGGCGAAACGGGACGTAACGGGGGTGAACTCCCGTTTCGCCAAAAAAAAAAAAAAATGCAGATTAACAGCTTTTGCCTCAGGGGCCAATCCCTTTTCTCCAAATCGAATTTAACAAAATTTGACGTATACGAAATTTAATACCTTATTTCTATGTAATGGAGCTTTAAAAGGCACACGTTTAACAGAGACAAGCAGTTGTAGAATAAGACCATTGATTTATTAGCTTTTTGAAAACTGGCAAGGCAGACGGATAAAAGTGTATACACTTTAAATATTGTTTAGAATGCTTGGTCGTCACTACGTCAATGCCAAGGTTCTCTTTTAAGAAGAGTTAGTTATACACGTGATGGTTACCCTTTCCCTTACCTTTACGTTTTGTGGAATCTCGTTTCACAGAATGAAAATATTCTTCAAAAATTTAACATTGCAGAAGTTAAAGAGGCATGCCTAATTGGAAGTAATTTGTGATTAGCTGCGTTTTCTGGTGTTATGTGTTTAGCCGCAGCGAGCGCGATAGCGCGAGCGAGGCACGTAATTTGACACAAATTATTCTGCAAAACGGGTGTTTGTCTGTAAATGTCTGACCATTTTCATATTAGAAATGTTCGTGTTTGAATGTTTTAAATGTTTCGTGCGCCCAAAATTTCGTGAACGGTATTTGGCGAAACGGGACGTAACCCTCCCTCAACCACCCCGTACCGAACAAAATCCTGGTTGCGCCAACGGTAGTGTCCCTTTTTCAGTCACTGACTACTTCAGCTTTTTTCAGCAGCTTTGTTGAGCTCTACATAGCTCAGCTACCATGATAAGTTTTAAAATAGTTCAACATCTGGGTCTATTCTGCACTTAAAGCCTGTCTAATGTCTCATCAACAAAGCTTGACGTAATACATAAAAATGAAAAAGATAACCAGCCAGACATGGAAACGTCGAACTGGGAAAACAAAATTATGTTCACCCACTTAGGCTCGTGCATTTGCGTTTCTCCCTAAAAAGAACTAAAAAAAAAAAAAAAACCCATTCCACAACTGTTAATTTTGAGAAACGTGAAATGGTTTTTTGAAGAATGCGTGAGCGTGATGTTTCCGACATTCGGAGTCTTCTCACGGCATTCCAGGGTTCGTCGTTTAGTCCATTCCGTCGAGTGGTCAATTACAGCAGACCTGTTTGGTCACTACGCAGGTGGGTAGTGGTCATTTCGTGCCTTACCTTTTCACGTGAGGTCATCTAGCGTGTTAAATCGAGTCGTGTTATCCTCCTGGTTGGTCGCTTTCATGGGCTTCCACCTGATCGCTTCAAGGCAAGGCTACCTTTTTAAAAAGCAGCGCTGGGCGTTTGGATTGACGTGTGAAAATAGACAATTAACCTTAGGTTTGCAGCAGCCTACGTAAGCACACACGTCTCCCAGCTGTTAACTATCGTTTTATATTATAGCCGTGACACAAGGTTGTCCGGGAGAGAAGCTGTGGTTTTCGTTTCCTGGTTTCAACAGGAATCATATTTTGCCACAGCAACGCTAAAAGACGTTAACTATCCGGCATGTGGTCAAATGGCGTTGAGACACGAGGCCAGACACGTGATTTCTACCCCAGTGGGCCTTGATTTGTAAAACACATCTCCTTGAACAGGACGGAAAGCCAATGGCTCAAGATGGTTAAATAAATACGGATGCAAACCTATTTACGTTGCCTTTTGTACTTATATGTCAGACTGCCTGAGTAGGGAATCGAACCCACGACCTTTGAAATCAAAGGCCGAGGTCCTACCGCTTAGCCATTAGGCCATATCAATATGGCTCAGCAGTAGGACATCGGCCTTCGATTTTAAAGGTCGTGGGTTCGATTCCCCACTCAGGCAGTCTGACATATAAGTCCAAAAGGCAACGTAATAGATCTGCATCTCCTTGATTTAAAACTTTAGCCTACTGTAAAATATTATCCGCGGCCATAAATAAACACTAACAACAACAAAAATAAAATAAAAACATTATTTTTCGGATAACTGGTTGTCACGCTGGAATTCATTTAATTTTGAGCATGACGCTGGCTTTCAACAAATTACCGTGTTGTTTTTGCACTTGGGATTGTTTAATAATTTCCTACAACTTTCAGGTTTACACCTGTGGAAAGCTTTATTTTGTATGGTTTTGTTGGCATTGTATGAAGAGAAACTGAAGGTATCGCTTCCAATCTCCAGGATAGTTTACTCAGCTTCGTCAGAATCCTGTTTATAAAGCCCAGCGAGAACTGGCATGAAATGGAGAAGCGCAAAACCGCCATTTCTACCCTTTCTTCCCCCAGAAAGTGTTGGATTAAACAAACGAAAATCCTTCATTGGTTTAAAAGCGTTTCAACGATGCTGGCTGTCAGATCGAGTTTGTCTGCGCCATTTTTCTCGATCCACCACATCAAGTACGGCCTCAAAGGTCTATTTCGCGAGCCGTTAGCAAGCCGTTAGTCAATCCCTTGGTAAAAATCCGTTTTAAAATGTGGCGTCTAGGAGATTTTCTGTTGAAGAATTGTTAACTTTATTTACTCTATCCTACACGTATATGATGCTTTGTGCGCTTACAATAATCATGACGGTTCATCTCTGTGTGTGCATATACTAATTTTCTAATAATTACCATGAAATCAAAAATCTAAAAGATTAATGTGGTAAAAATTAAAATTAATTATTCCAATAGATCACCGAAGCACTAGCCTAGAAAGTTATAAATTGTGATGTTAAAATACAAGAATCGTTCCGGTTTGTGACGACATAGTCTTTAACTTGATGCTATTTCGTGTACAACCGAGACAGCAGCTTCGTTCCTCGCTGCGAGGAAGGCATCTACCACCCCAGCTGAACTTGGCTCTGGTTAATGCGCGGATGGCGATCTGCACGTAGCTGTTATAAGGCAGGCTGGGTGTCCCTTTAACATGGGTGTTGGGATTATAATTTTACCAACCAATTACTTACGAGAGATCCCGTGTGTTGAGATACGGTGGTAAAAAAAATGAGTGAAACTCGAAGCTGGAAAAGAAGTTAGAGACTGAAAAGTGTCGCGCGCGCCCGATATATTAACACTGGCGATAGCCAGTGTTAGTAAGGGTCGACCTAGGACCTCTGTGTTAAACTCTCAACTTTGAGAGCATATAACTCCGTCAAAAGTAAACATATTTAAACCAAATTTGGAGTCTAGCCTTGACTAGTAAAGGCCTGTCTGCAGTTTAAAAATTGTGAAATTCGGTCCAGCCAAACCCGAGATGCAGACAGGAGCCAAATAGACAACTTCTTGTTCAACTTCTTGTTGTTGTTGTTGTTCTGGGGATACTTTCGTCTGTCCTCTCTACAGGTCAAACCATTTGTCCAATAAAGCTGGTTCTTAGCTCATTTTACAGGTATTGCTCTGTAGATGTGCCCTTTTCATAAGGCCTTTTCTAATTGGTCAAGTGGTTCAGGGGTTACGGAGCTCTAAACCACCAGATTGATTGTTTTACATTGTTTTAAACATTGTTATTATGCAACAATACCAATTAGCAAACGCTAGCTGCGAGACATAGACTGAAGATTAAAGGATTTGTTTCTATTGTTACCATTGGCGATAGCCAGATTAGTAAGGGTCAGCCTAGGGTCTCTTGTGTTAAACTATCAGCTTTGACCGTCAACTGCACTGTTTTACAGTTTAGCTGCAATTCTAAAAGTAACACGAATTAATAAACAAAAACGGAACTTTAAATGTTTAGAGTAAGGATCTAAAAGTCAAAACCTAGAAGGAACACTGACAAGCTTTGACAGTCAGGGTCTAGCTGTAACATTTTGTCAGTAAGAGGCTGGAAAGCATTAGACCCTTACTACCCGGTGGTCAACAATAAATACATTTTCACGAAAAATTGGAAAATTGGAATTGACCCATGTGATGATCAAGTGGTAGTATTAACACTGGCGATAGCCAGTGTTAGTAAGGGTCAGCCTAGGGTCTCTGTGTTAAACTCTTAACTTTGAGAGCTTATAACTCCGTCAAAAGTGAACATTTTAAAACCAAATTTGGAATCCAGCCTCGACTAGTCAAGGCCTCTCTACAGTCCAAAAATTGTGAAATTCGGTCCAGCCAAACCCGAGATACAGAGAGGGGCCAAATAGACAACTTCTTGTTCTGCTTCTTCTTGATGATGATGATGTTGTTCTGGGGATACTTTCGTCTGTCCTCTCTACAGGTCAAACCATTTGTCCTATGAATCTGGTTCTTAGCTCATTTTACAGGTATTGCTCTGTAGATGTGCCCTTTCCATTAGGCATTTTCTAATTGGTCAAGTGGTTCAGGGGTTATGGAGCTCTAAACGACCAGATTGATTGTTTTACATTGTTTTAAACATTGTTATTATGCAACAATGCCAATTTTCAAACGCCAGCTGCAAGACTGAAGATTAAAGGATTTGTTTCAATTATTAACAGTGTTAGTAAGAGTCGGCCTAGGGTTTCTGTGTTAAACTTTCAATTTGGACCGATAAATGCACTGTTTTACAGTTTAGCTGCAATTCTAAAAGTAACACGAATTAATAAACAAAAACGGAACGTTAATGTTTAGAGTAAGGGTCTAAAAGTCAAAACCTAGAAGGAACACGGACAAGATTTGACAGTAAGGGTCTAGGTATAAAATTTTGTAAGAGGCTGGTAAGCATTAGACCCTTACTACCCGGTGGTCAGAAATAAATACATTTTGACGAAAAACTGGAAATCTTCCTACAAAGACCCATGTGATGATCCAGTGGTTGGTATACGTTTGCTGCTTTGTTTTATGTTGAAAACTATTTGTCCATTTAGTAACATGGTAGGGTATTCTCAGCAGAGAGCATTACTGGTTATCCTCCACCGTAAATCTACGAAATATAATAAAAAATTCTAAAGCATCAAAAGACAAAATGCCAAACTTCACAAGAAAATTGTGTTCCTAAAGTTCTATAACAATATTCTAAGAACAAAGAAACCTGATACAACCGTTCATACACATTCTGTCCGAATAGAGTAGACCTAAGCTAACCACCGGGTAGTAAGGGTCTAATGCTTACCAGCCTCTTACAAAATTTTATACCTAGACCCTTACTGTCAAAGCTTGTCCGTGTTCCTTCTAGGTTTTGACTTTTAGACCCTTACTCTAAACATTTAACGTTCCGTTTTTGTTTATTAATACACTTATTGTTTGACAAGAAAAAGCTGATATGTACAGTTCGTGACCTTTTCACGTCCGCTTCAATGAAAAGAAATAACTAAACGACTATGTGCTTATTTTCCGCGCTCCTATCCTTTACTCTTCTTGTATGTACACGTTGTAGTACAATATTTATTCTCGCTCAGCTCATAAAGCTACTATATGTTTTTCCCAAAGTGAGTGAGACTGCCTGCAGTGGTCTCTTTCAAAATTGAAATAATGAGTTTAGAAAGAAACCGTATCTGTGCGGCAAAGACTTGCAAATGAACCCCAGCACCTGCTCACTCACTACAAAGAAAATAAAAAAAGAAATAAAAAATGAAATTTTAAAAGGGCATCATCATTAGAAATTCAGAAGCCGTCATGCACGGCGGGGGTCATCTTTAGCTTGTGCTAGCGTTGCTTTGATACCTGTCGCCGTAATATTAAGGTTATTAATCACTTATGTCGGGCGAACCCGAGCAGGCAGCAAACAGCGCTTTATCAAGATGACCTCATAAAAAGACGATACAACTTGGTAGGAATTTTTTGTCAGAAGGTTGGGGGGGGGGGGGGGAGGAAATATGGCAGAAGGGGCTTTGAAGACGTGGGAGAATAATGCACCTTCGTGGTCCTGCTTAAATTTTGAGCGTTTGCATTTTGACAATAAAATTCAACAGTCCTACTGAACAGTAGGCTATACCTCAAGAGGCCTTGGTTGCAGTCAAACCCAACTCTCCCACCGCAAGAAGTGAGTTTTTAGGGTTTATGATATATTACACATAAATGACAAATTTTGGTAAGAATAGATGCCTTTATGCTAAATTAAGACAGGCGCTAATGTACTGCCCGCCAAGATTCAACGTCAACATTAGTGTCTGTTTTATCTGGATAAAATATATATGAGACACTTGTGTCTTTTACAGCTGAATGAGTTTGGTTGTTTTCTGGTATCTGAGGAAAATAACAATACCATCGAAAAGACTAAACTTCATTGGATTGGGAGACTTTGGTTGCCTGACAACATAAGTCACTATGGTGACACAGCTTTTAACGTTTTCTTGTTGAAAAAAAAAATCATGTGAATAACGTTGATATTGCCCTAATTACTAGTTCCTAGTAACTGAAGAGGAGGGAAAGTGTAACAGCTACAAGTTGAAATTATTGTTTCAAGCTACACGAAGCAAAAACATATCAACATAGAAACAATCAGTCGGTCAGTCAAAAAATCAGTTTGATCCCGGTTAATAAAAATAATTTGCAACTATTTATACTCCATACTAACAGCTATAGAAACGAGATAATATGCGATTAACTGAACAAAAAACGGCTTGGCGTTTAGAAAAAAAAAACATTAGAGCTCCTATCCCCATGGAACCCACAGCGATAAAGTCACACAAATAAAAAAAAAACGCATTAGAGTTCACTCGAACGAAACGAACTGTAATTTGAACTCTAGTTCCAGGGAACAATGATTGTTTTTATTCCTTGGTAACAGAAAGTGAACGCAATTTGCGTTTGAATTGAATCGTGTCTTTGAATGTGTGCGTGGGTGTGTTTAATATGTGCATTATGCAAGTGTTTTGTTAGGTTGTGTTTGTTTGTCTGTGTTTGTGGGTTTATGTTTTAATTCTGTTTCGTGTGAGGGTATTTTGCGTGTGCATTTGTAGTGTGTGAAACCTGCAGGTGCTTTCTTGTTAAGGGCGTTTGTTTTGCGCTTTTTCTGGAAACAAGAATTGTTTTTATTCCGTGGAAATATCAAAACGTGACCGCAATTTGTGTATGAAATGAGTCGTGTCATGTCTCTTAGTGTTTATTGGCCTGTTTAATTTCTCTACTATCAGGCGTTTTATTATGTTGAGGATTTTTGTTTTGTTCCCTTGAATTTGAGTTCAAATTATAGTTCGGCTCGTTCAAGTGAACTCTAATCCGTTTTTCTTTTATTTGTGTGACTTCATAGCTCTGAGTTTCTTGGGGAAACGAAATCGAATGTTTTTTTTTTCTAAACGGCAAAAGCAGTTTTTTGTTGTTCATTTAGTTTATTAGCTTTTTTCACTTTCTTTTCAGTTGTTGTATCATGTGTATGTCCATCCTACGTCCAACTTTGTAAAGAAAATGAAGCGTTAGAAACCGTCACATATTTGTGTGAAATAAACACTGACGCAAACCTCGTTACGTTGCTTTTACATCCGTATTTATTTTTCACTTCTAGAGCCCATTTGGTTTTCCTTCCTGTTTAACGTATTTATGCGAATGTTTGCTCTGTCTCATGTCATTTACTTGATGGCAACACACAAGCAGGTATCTGAATTTTGCGTGCAACTCGATTCATAGGTGATTGATATTTGATTTACGTTGTTGCAGGCAGTTGTAGTAATCGCAGCAAACAATCGAGCAAAACAATTTGAAGACATTTCAACCGATTTCCGAAGCTCTCATTGAAGAACTAAATAAGTCGTTCAGTCATGTCGGCCGCCCAATTTTGGCACCGGAAGTCCTCAGAATTACCGCCTTAGCACCCTACGGTTTTAAACAGGAATATTTACGCGTAAATCGGGATAGTTCAGATGGCTCTTGACAACGAATTAACAGATTTAACTGATTTATTTAGAGCATAAACTGTCCGAACAATGTTAATTTCCTCACGCCCGAGCATCGTTGCATCTTCAATCCAATATGGTGTGCCTCGCCTCCTTGTTCCACCATTGTTGCACGTTCCAAGCATTGTAACATATTGACGTTATTTGTCTCGCCTGGTAGATAACTCAGTTTGAATTCGTGCTCCCTAAAAGCAAAAACAACAACACCAACGCCTATTTTTATGAAGATTCTCGTGCAAAAAACGAACTCAAATAAGCACTCTAAGAAGCATTTTTTTTTCGTGGAGGGGGGGTAGGGGGATGAGGACAGAGGTTGGGCGCCATTCTGTTAGGATTGAATCGGTGCTTTTCCGCTCTTCTATTATATTTCACGTATGTTTGACTTGTTATAGAAGAACGATGGTGGGAACAGAATCCTGAGGCCCACCAAGACAACTGGTTGTGGTGAGGACGCAATACAATATTGTAAAGCGAGACAGCGGTTTTCCTGGAGGTGGCCTTCCTATTACACTGAAACAAAACCTTCCACACACCTGCAGCGCGTCAAATTCTGGACTTGAATTAACAAATCTGGTACACACAAACATTCCAATTTTAAAAGGCTTCATCCCCGACATCGTAACCAACTCCCAACTTGAAGAATATTCTAAAACAAACAAGGTAATCCATCAAAACTCACCAATATGTTTGAGACAGTTTTGACTCCACACTTGACATGCTGTTTATTGTGACGTCAGCCATGCATACCTTCCAAAACTACAAGCAGAACTAGACATCAACAGGGCATTTCAAAGATGCGGAGATGACGTCACCCCTCGACCTGACAGATGGGTTTGCAAGGGACTATGGGTGACATTATGTCGAGTAACTACGGATGTATCCAATAGGCGCATCACAAGGTGACGTCATTTTCACTCCACGGACTTTTTTGGAACTTTTTGCTGAACTTGCCGATGGTTTGCTGCATATTGGAGGTACCAAACTGTCGCCAACAGTAGTGGATTTTGAGATTACATTCGTAGAAATTCACAGTGGACATCACAGGGAAATCATTTTAATTCCCTGGGAATATATTAGAAATCCGCCTCCATGCCCCTCCTTTGAAGTTACGCCACTGCCGTAAAGTGCAAAGAAATCCCTGGAAATCCCAGTGAAATCATGAAAATCCTTGGAAATCACTGGAAATTCATGGAAATCTTGGAAAGCGCAACAGCATAAACTAAAATATTTATTTATTTACTTTTAGTTAACTCTGGTACCCCAGCATGAATGGTATAGAGCAGTGACGTAACGTAGTATTATTGTATATAACTCTATGGTGGAGCCAGTAACTGAGTTAGCTGTAAGAGGCACTGGAGGAGAAAAGAAGGTTGTCTTACTGAAGCCAATGCTATTACACTGGATTTCTTAAGCCTAATAACGAACGATTTTTGTTGTCGGAGAAAACAACGTTTTATTAAGCCTAAGAAATCCGCCCTCAAAGCACTGTCTTGACTAAAAGTGCCGTTGTTTTCCTTACATTTTAATGTAGTGCCCCTTGTAGCTATACCCCCAATGCTATCTCGTAGCCACTATGACGTCACTTGCCGTTGCTCTATAGACCTATGCCAGCCGTAAGAAGGTATTGCCTATCAACGACGTCAACAACAAAAAACAAAAAAACAAAAACTTAAGTCATATCTAATAAACAACAACTGAAAGTAAAATTCCACGTATCTCATGTGCTTGATGTCCGGGGTTCGAGCCTGACCTCAGTTTCCCAAGGCACTTTTTCGGGAGAAGGACCCTGGGATGCTTCGTGCACATGTCGACTGTGGCATGAAAAACACACTAGGAATTAACGATTGGAATTGCCTATAAAAATTGACCATCTTGCCTTCAGGCGCTGTGGGCTTCAGCTGGGAACGCGTCAAATCTCCCAAGACATATTGGCAAATAGTCTTGCCGTGCTAATATAATGTATGCATCCACTATCAGGTCCTGACTGGTTGCTGGGCCGGGGTGCCAATGGGGTACTGGACATCTTTACTTTGTATAATTACAAATGCATGTTTGTTAAACAAGACACAACAGCCAATAGCACATGCGATAAAACCAGAACTTTTCCTGTTTCCTCCATTGCTCTCTCTCTCTCTCACAGGCAACACAACGACTCTGGCAAATTGCAGCCTATAAATTGGGACACAAAATGTGAATTTGAGGAATCATGATGCGAGGTGTTTTACTCTTTTTCTATTTTATCTCTGATGAAGGTACTGCGAATTTTTTAAAATTGTATTGAATAGTACCGAACTATAAGTTTCTCGTTTTATCGCATGTGCTATGCTTTTGTGTCTGTTCACTACCACCCCACATACCCCCATTCTGCATGTTTGTTGTTGTTGTTGAATTGGTTTTCTTCGTTGAAATTTCCTGGTTGGTCTTAAGTTTGGTGCCTCCCCTGAATATTTCATAGCTGTCCTTAAACGACTAGACTAAGCTCACACAATCATTATTTTAATTCTGCCCTCTCCCCCCCCCCCCCTCCCCTCTTCACTTTTGGGAAGTGTGTTTGAAGGCCTCTTTATGGTGTCATGGCGTTTGGGACCAGGGAGCAGGATTGCCAGTCCGGACTTGGCAACTCGAGTTTTAACGTGACCACGCGCTTCATTATGCTTCCAA
>JAHWFP010222101.1:0-10799 GCA_023313725.1 Lithobius niger | reverse complement strand
TTCGTCAGAAAAATATTATTCGTCAGAAAAATATTATTCGTCAGAAATATAGAATAATGACAATAAAACAAATTTTACAGTATACTGTGATAATACAGAATTATGACAGGAATGATTGGAAAAATATTGTTGAAAGGAATACAAGGAAAAATCAACCATGGTTAAAGTTACCAAACTATAGGAACTCGTATGGAAAAAGAGGATAAAATTATGATGTACCCTACTTTTTTAACAAATTACCAACAGATATAAGATATCTTAAAGTTAATAACAAAAAACATATTATAAGGAATTATGTACTAAATAATTAAAGACAATTGAATTATTTTGTCGAGTAAGATTGGGGGCTGCACAAGGGTGAAAAGTAATTGTATAGCCGAATAATTATTTTAATAATTGTACAAAATGGTTTGTTAATTGAATTGTTACTTGCACTATTGGAAATCGTTGTAGTTATTTAAATTGTTAATTGTGCACATACAGATACTAATGTATCTCGTGCAAAGTGTGTAAATAAAGTATTATTATTATTATTGTTCGGGTATGTTTTCTTTTGAATTTCAATGTCAGACTGCCTATACGGGGAATTTAACTCACGACCTTTGAAACAAAAGGTCGAAGTCCTACCACCATGCATGCAAATGGTGGAAGTAACCAAATAAAAAGCAAAAGGGGTCATATTTAGAATATGTTAACCCCTATCTACAGAACAAAGCTGTGATGGCATAAAATAAATTCCTCTCACTTTCTTAAACTCCGTAAAATTGATTTGAGTAAAAGACATACCATTCTTCACTGAATTTCAAATCCAGGCTGTTCTTTTACATAGAGTAAATGTGTCACCCTACTATAAAGATAGGTAGTGATCTTGTCGAAAATTCTGACAACAAATTTGAAGTGTGCATGCAGCCATGGCCAGCACCAGAGTAAGGGCGCGTTTACGCAACGACTCGCCTTTGCATTCTCGCAGCTAGAACTCAATCGCGATGACAAAGGTGACATTGCCATGGAAACAACGCTAAATGGATTAGCTAAATCCGACATCGTTTGAGTAAATACTTGCAGTCTTATAATCCGTGCCAATAATATAAAGAATTCCTCATGACGAAACAATTTTCCCAAACGCTTCTGAACTCACATTATTTTCTGTTTTCGTTGCGAGGCGGCAGACCTAAAACCGCCGCCATGTTGGAATTTGAGGTGATTTCTAGCTTCTAGCTGCGAAAATACAAAAGCGAGTGGTTGCGTAAACGTGCCCTTATATAGTTGACCATCGTTACCATTGTACAACTGGAGAATACACAAATTCATTTAACATTTTTAGTGGATAAAAGGTCATTGGGCCTAGCACAAAAGATCCAACAGGTAGATGCAGTATGCTAACATAACACCTCTGGGATTACAGTAAGGAATAGTTATATGTTATAGTCAAAAATCTTGTTTAGTATGATCATTAGGAAAAGTGCAATTCTGATCATTAGCTTTTTGGGTGTGATACGTCGGTTAGTGGCATAAAATGTCCACAAGAAATGTCCTTTTTTTTTTTAATTTTTTTTTACCCTGAAATAAGCAAAACGGGTACTGTTTTTAATGCGGAAGTTTGAGCAAATTTTACAGTTCATGCATGCTAATCAGAAGGAAACATGGTAGCAAAAGTGCCTGGTTATAAACTGGTTAAAAAACATGACGCCATATTGCGCATCATATACCTATAGTGTCAGCAAGACAATGTCTGCAAAACCCGAACTGGATGGTTTCAACTAGTTGGACTAATGAAAAAATTATACCTGTAGGTTTTAAAAGATTGTCAAACATTCGCGCGGCCCTGTTTCTGCAGAAATGGCGTAACTCGAGTTGCACCCTTTTTGAATAACAGTGCGCAAATTACTCCCTCTGTCACCAATAATTAGCAAACAAAATTTCAAGATCGTTTCTCCAGCCAGTCAGCAGTTAGCAGTCGCCATAAAGGATGCAACTTGCGTAGGTTATGCAGATTTGTCACGCAAAAAGGCTGCTAGACCAAGGGAACACAACTTGCACCCTTTTTGGCGTGACAATCTGTTGTAACAAATGGTTATAAATGCAGTTACATGCTTTTTACGTTACAACATTACAGCTTTTAATGACTTAATTGGGCGCAAAAAGTGTTTTTTTTTTATGATAGTACACTAGCATCGTACCCGGCTTTGCCCGGGGATTTGTTTGACCCATGGTTGTTTCCCAGTATTTGCTGGGTGCTGCCTGATCGTTCACTGCAACAGTCAATTTTTCTTTTTGTAACACTCCCCCTTTCCGTCAATCCTCTCCCACCGCAAAGCAATATCGTAATCATCAAACAACACAAGCACTGCTCCACCAAAGGGCATTCCCCGTTCAGGCCCCTCCCCACTCCCAGTAGCGTGCGAAAAAAAACTGTCCTTCGTACATGACGTCATTTAAGACATGCCTTTGCGATGACCGCGCAGAGCAAATTGTTAGTCGAGGCAACAATGTGCCAATTTTAACTTCTTTTCAGGGCAACAACGTCCCAGTTTCAACTTCAAGCCAAAGAATTGACACACTCGCACGTTTTCATTGTTCCCCTTCCTAGGGTCGTCGTTGCGGTTGCTTCATTTCTGCTATGAGACTTTGGTTTATAATGTAAGATTTAAAGAATATTTTAAATGCTATGATTTTTAGGGAAGAGTTCAACCTGAAAACAGTGTATACAATAACGGATTCGGTCCTCCAAAGAACTTTTGACGTCGATTTGACAGCGATTTGAACAGACTCAACTTTAAACGTATTTTCCTGAGAGCAGCAGTTTTTTGAGTTATACCCATTCTGCAGAACACGGCCGCGCGTTTCTGAAGCTCGGTGGTGCGCGGATTGAGCAAGCAATGCAAGCGATTTCTACGCATACAAAATCTTTTCATTTGATTTTGGTATTATTCTGATTTTGTAGGAGCCTTACGTCTGGAGGAGTAGGCACACAGACATGCAAACAAACAAAAAATCCGAACGTTTTGAATGATACAGATGAAATGCAGACGTGCCGAGTAATGAGATGAACGAAATGCGAGCAACATGAAAGCATACCTTTCAATATCCGCAGGACTAGCTTCAGCTGTTGACACAACCACAGTTTCATGTGTGCCCAATTAACTAGTTCTTGGTTAAAAATGTGTTAGCTTTTAGGCCTAGTTTTAGATTTTAGGCGTAGTTGCCAGCTTTTAGGCCTAATTTTTACCTGCCGTTTTAATTTCGTAAGTAGCAGTTAACCGGGAGTATAGGGTGCTAGAGTAGGCTTATTCATTTATTTAACACGGTGCGGAGACTTGACGTTGCCGTGGCGACGTGATTTAAGGCCTAATTTTAAGCTTTTAGGCCTAATTTTTACCTGCCATTTTAATTTCGTAAGTAGCAGCTAACCGGGAGAATTTGATTCGACAGTGGGCCTATTCATACATGAAACACGGATTTGAGACTGTTTTAAATGAAACTCAGTGTCTCTCGTTAATGAAATCATTTTCTGTTTACAGTTGCACATTTTCCTGTATTTTTTAAACGCGGCAATCAAATGTTATAATTTCATCGAGTTACGTCGAGAAAGCTTATGAGTTATAAGGCAGAGAGTATGTTTTAATTTGCCGTTTTGTTTAACTCATTTTTGGTCGATGTATGTAATAGTGAAAACAGTTTGTGTCTGTCTGGACCGTTCTGAAGCGTCGCCAACGTCTATAAGAGCAGTGACATTTGCCGCCGTATTGGCACCAGATTGGCACCAGTATGGGTTTTGGAGGGCATAACTACAAGGTGCACTACATAAAAATGGAAGGAAAAACAACGGAAGAGCGGATTTCTTAGGCTTAAAATAACGTTGTTTTCTCCAACAACAAAAATCGCGCGTTTTAGGTCTAAGAAACTCACTCTTAACTCGCTCAGGACAATGCAGTGGTACAAACAATGACTTTGAACGTGAGGCAAGTTATCAATAAAAGCGTTCAGCGCGAGTTCCAGTGATGATAATAGCGCGTAAGTGTACAATTTAATAACGCTTAAATCAGTAAGAGCGCGTTTACGCAGCGACTCGTCTTTGCATTCTCGCAGCTATAACTCAATAGCGATGGCAAAGGTGACATTGCCATGGTAACAACGCTAAATGGATTAGCTAAATCCGACATCGTTTGAGAAATACTTGCAGTCCTTTAATCCGTGCCAAAAATATAAAGAATTCCTCATGACGAAACAATTTTCCCAAACGCTTCTGAACTCACGTTATTTGCGGTTTTCGTTGCGAGGCGGCAGACATAAAACCGCCGCCTTGTTGGAATTTGATGTGATTTCTAGCTTCTAGCTGCGAGAATGCAAAAGCGAGTGGTTGCGTAAACGTGCCCTAAGGCCGGGTTTACGCAACGACAATTTTCTCGCTTACTAGGTTTTACTTGGTTAATACTAAATCTGCTGGCTGCTTCTTATCGCCTTTACCGGAGAATGCGGCTTTCGAGCGCAGTAACCATGGCAACAACGCGGCACGCAGGACCTTTTCTTCGAGCCTCGCCACACGACGTATGATACGTAACACATACAGCGTCGCTTTATGACAACAAGAAAACCATTTTTACTGCAGTACAAAACTGCGAAACGATTTCTGAATGACGGCATTCGATGGTTTGTTCTCGATTCGATAACTCCGAAATGGACGCCATGTTGGATTTTGAATTCTCGCTGCGAGCAGCTATTTATTCTACCGTCGTTTGATCATTGCTAGAAGCTGTTCTTTGAGCGAGAATAGCAAATTTTGGAAATAGCTGAAATGACAACAATGTTGTAGCAATGTTTAAAATGACTGTTGCACTTTGTTCTTTATCCGTGTTGTTGTTTATGATACAGTTAATTTGTTATCTTTTACCGTATTCATTTAGTAGAAAAGGGAAACTAATCAATCGTAAATAAATTAGGTTGAATAGAAAATAGCTCTCGGCGAGAAGGCCTCGTTGCGTAAAGGCGCCCTAATGGATTGTTCTACGACATGACTACAGGCTGGTTTCACCCCTTCCATTATGTGTATAGTACTCTGTATGCATGCATGCGGCGCGCAAGCGAAGCGACGACGAGTCCCTTTGGTTTGTTCCTAAAGAGACTGAAAGTGTGATATCAGTTTTGATGGAAGAGGCATAATCGGGTGGGATGGGCTGCTTATCTCTCCGATGTGCTCATTAATTATAAATGATGGATTGGAAATAAAAAGCGAGCAGTCTTGTGAAAAGAGTACGAAACTTTCAGGCCTTCGAACTGTAAGGCCGGCATTACACCATACAAGTTCTTTGATAAACATCCTTCATCAAATATTTTATCAAATATATATATATTAGATGAGGAACCCTAACTAAAATAAGAGATGATTTGAGAAATTTTGTAAAAGTGTTTTTTTTTTTAAATAAAAGTTGAGCTATTACATTGTTAAATAAATACAGATGCAAACCAATTTACGTCGCCTTTTTGGACTTATACGTCAGACTGCCTGAGCGGGGAATCGAACCCACGATCTTTGAAAATCAAAGGCCGAGGTCCAACCGCTGAGCCATACTGACACGACCTGATTTTATCCGTATTTATTTAACCAATCTCGAGCCCATTGGCTTTCCGTTTCGTTTAAACTATTACATTCTCACATTTCTTGTCAAAAATCTTTGACGAGATCTTTGTCAAAGAACCTTTATGTAATACCCGTCCATGGCATATACAACAAGTCGGCCTGTTTGGAAAGTCGACAAATCAGGTTTACACCCTACCAACGTTTAGAATTATCGACGTCCCTGCTTTATTCATCGCTTACCAAGGAATGGTGACCTTGTAGTGGTGACCTCATCCCTCCTCAGCTCCTACCAATGTCAATATTGGACGACCTGATGCTGGGACTGATGACCCAGCATCTTGATTCCCTTGAGCTGAGCTTGGATGACAACCTAAGCGTTAAGAAGACAGGAATCCCGCGGAAGTTTTTGCTTGTAGGGCGCCTTGTTCGACACTTGCGAACATTGAGGAATAAAAAATATAAATTTGAGGTATTCGTTGACCAAATCACGTGCTGACATGGAAAACGATTACGTCATTTTTTAAGTTCGTGGGTGTCAAGCAACTCGTTCCCGAAGAGGCGTGCAGGCACGCTATGTTGCGTTTTCACCATGAAAGCGTGTTGTATAGTAGTTTGTACATGTTTTTTATTTTATTTATTTTTTCCATCTTATTAATTGTTTTCTCGCGGCACACATGCGTGTGACAGCCTTTTGTAATTTCAGTGTCCACCACCGTCTAATTAAACAACGATAATTAGTTCTAAGAAACAAAATGAACACTAATATAAATATTGGAAACTGCAAGCGAACATCCTTGACTGTTACAATGTTGGCGCTGTTGTGTTTGTTTATTTCTAACGTAAATACTGTCCATATCGTTCCAATAAATAAGGTAACGAGCTGACATGTTTGCAGTGAACTTTTAATGAAGAAGATGAAGGCCGTCCTAAGTTTGTCGTTACGGTTGGCTGGAGGTGTTGTGATGCGTCTTGTAATAACAATAGCTCACGATACTTGGTTTAGGGGAAAAACGATACCGCTGCAATCAGTAGAATAATCTGCCACAAAGACACGAGTCTTGGTTTTGCGCAATAATCCTTCCTTGTTGTCTAATGGGCGAAATGCCAACAAAAGATTTTATTTTGAGGAAAGTAGGTATTCGTTGTAGTTCTCATCCTCACTCTACCAAGTTGCCTCAGTTGACTAGATTTTCATCATGAATCGGAGGGAACACTACGGATCCGTTTTTACAATCAAGTTTGTTTGTGTTGTGTCCTTATTAATGGGTGCAGCGCCGCAAGGTAAGTGATTGATATCGCCAGTAGCGTGTACAGATCACCGAGAGGGCAGGGGCAACTTTTGTAAAAGGGCACGCTGAGGTCTTTTTTTTTTTACCCGTTTTTAAGCTTCTCTCTCTCTTTTTTTACCCTTTTATGCCCCTTTCTACCCCTTTCCTGTCTTTCTTTTTGCCCTTTTTGGGCCTCTAGGCTCTTTCTCTGGCTGCGGCACCAGCTTTTATCGGTTCAGAAACCCAAAATACGGCGTATTTATTTTTGCAAAAAAAAAAAAGGCCCTTTTTTCCGATGCCCCCCTCCTGTGCACGACACATCCTGCAACATTCATCTGCTATAAATAAATATAAACCGTTAAAGAAATAAGTAAAAAAATATATCAGTTCGCTGCAAATTTTACAACTGGGCACAGGCCCGGACTGGCCGTATGGCCAGGGTGCCAATGGTAAAAGGGCCCTCTCTATAAGGGAAACCCTCAATTATATAGTTATAAGTGAAGCTTTTGTTGTTATTGAATTGCATTTCGTTGGTTGGTCCTAAAATTTGTCCTCTCTTCCGGTCATTTCAGAGCTGACTTCAAGTGCCTAAACTACGCTGGCACGATTAATTTGAAAATGTTAATTATATATCCCTCCTCCCGGCCCCGGCCCGCCCCCTCTTCCTGTGTTTGTAATCCCTTTAAAACGTTCGGCACGTGGGCCCACAGCTGCCAGTCCGGGGTTGACTGAACACAAGTAAATATACACATACGGTATCGTTGTAAATAATGTAAACAGGGTGGCGTGCTACCTGAAAAGCCGGGAAAATTCAGGGAATTTATCAAGTCTGGAAAATTCGGGGAAAAATCAGGGAATTCGAAAAATATTTACCGAATATCAGGAAATTTGAACCTTTTCCAAAAAATCTTTCACCTAGGCCTATAAAGATTAAGTAATTCGGATTTAAGTTTTTACTTCTAAAACCTTCACTTTATTTCAGTTAAAACCTTATTTCCTTTTTGTTTCATTTCTGATAAAGCGAAAACTCCTTAGGCCTATTGGTAATGTGGGACGTTACGTGTTAAGGCAGTTTTTAGTTTTGTTCAGATTGTGGCCTTTTCTTACTCTTTGCCGTTAACATTTAGGGCAGTGCAATTTTCGATTTAGCAAAACAATACGATATAGGTATTGCGGAAAATTGGAAATTAGCCAACAGCGAAAATCATACGCTAGAAATAACGTAGTTCAGTAAGCCACCTTTTTGCACTTACGTTTCGTCGGAGTGGCATGACCCGGATTCGAACCGGCTACCCAGTTCGCCCCCAGATCACTTGCATAGCGCCTTAATCGCTATGGCCACATCCTCCACTGGCATAAAGATAACTCACTGAACCCGTTATTAAAGTCACAACCGTGACCAGGGCTCCATTCGACCGAAATTCACCAGGCCATTGACAATGGACAGGGAAGACAAATCATACACTTACAAGGCTCAATAAAGGAGAAATAAATAGACATAAATTGCTGGAAATAATATTTCTAGTGTATGATTTTCGTTGTTGGCTTATTTCCAATTTTCCTTAATATTATTTCCAGCGATTTATGTCTATTTATCATAGTTATTGCGACTTGACTGAAATGCGAAAAAAAATGTTCAGACCTGCACTGCGCCTTCCTTCGACCAAAAGAAATCAGGGAAAAGTGTCAGTATTGATCTGGAAAACCTGCAAAAATCAGGGAATTTCATCATGAGGCTTTGAACGCCACCTTGATAAAGAAAAGAGGAAAAATTATACACTAGAAATAACGGGAGTACAGTTAGCCATCTTAATGCACTTACGTTTGGTCGGTGTGGCATGACCCGGATTCGAACTGGTAACCCAATTCGCCCCCAAATCACTGGGATATTGTCTTTATCACTACGGCCGCTCCTCCACTGGCATAAAGATGTCCCACTGGGTCCGTTATTAAGGTCACAGCAGTGACCAGGGCTCCGTTCGACCGATAATTCTTGCGGCAATAGGCCATGGAGAAGGAAAACAAATAAATACAAAGCTCAACGAAGGTTTAAATAACATGTTCAGTTAATCATATCTGTGTCACCAGTTCGGTTACTAGTTCGAATCCGGGGTGGGTCATGCCACTCCGAGGAAACGTAATTGCATAAAATGGCTTATTGTACTACGTTATTTCTAGTGTATGATATTCGCTGTTTGGCATGTTATCCTTGGTTCTTTATTTTGACTGGATACTACTGAACACAGGTACCATTAACATCCATCCTTAACAAAAACGGTTTTACTTAACTAGGATATAAAAAATGAATTTATACGTTCAGTAAAAGGAAAGGACGGGAAGCATCGAAGGAAAGGGGCACAACTACCTTACTTACAATGTTAGACGTTTCTAGATAGATAAAGCCCCCAATTGGCACCACCAGTCAGGTGAATGTTATAAACAGGAAATCTGATAGTTTACAATTAAAAACACTTAAAAATACTTATAAAAAATAAATAGACAATTGACTGGTGTGACAGGATTGAGTGCAGGAAATGAATAAATTAAAATCATAAAAACAAAAAGGAAGAAAACATCTATCACCAGTACCAGAGTCAAATCAAAAGTAAAAGGCTTAGAATAACGGGACGGAAAGCAAAATCGGTATGCCACAGACAAAGGCACCGAAAATAGGTTTGCATCTGTGTTCGTTTACCTCTAAAAGATTTAGCTTACAGCCAATAAAATATAAAACAATAATGGCATTTAAAAAATAATGACAAAAATGTCGGCACGACCAATAAAACACAGTTAATAAAACACAATAAAGAGGGGAAAATGCTAAACTATACTACAGGCGAAATTTTAAGCACAACGCTTTAAGTTTTCACTTAGATTTTAACTTGGGTGCCCTGATGGAAATCAGGGCGCCGGAATTGTATCGACACGCAGTTACGTTAATTTTGGATTTTCTTAAATGCTTTCCCGTGTGTAGGACCCGGAATTACAGTAATTCAGGATTCTTAATTTGCTTTAAAAGTGTCCGAAATCCGGAACTGTGATAACACGGAGTAAGCGTATCTCTTGATTTTTCTGAAATACGGAGACCTGCAAGGGAACCGGAATTACTATAAATAACATCCCTGCCTCATTCGTGCTGCCGCGCTCGCTGTGGCTATACATATGACATCAGAAACCGCCACCATGTTATTGTCAAGTTAGACAACAGTGAGGGTAATTCTGTGTTACCACAATTCCAGATTATTTCAAACACTATTAAAGTAAATTAAGAAACCGGAGTTACTGTAATTCCGGGTTCACACGGGGGTCAGTATTTAAGAACATTCCGGAGTATTTAAGAACATAACTCCGTGTCGATACAAGTCCGTGCCCCCATTAAAACCTGAGTTACTATAATTCTGGTTCCCACAGAGGGGTTGTCAGTATTAACAAAATTCCGGAATTAACGTGACTCCGTGTTGATCCAATTTTGCGCCCTCTCCCGTTTTGAGAACGGGCAACATCATATGAAAAGGCCGTTCCAAGCTTTTCGAAACAATTAAACAATACGGAAAGAATAGCTCTGAAGGATAAAAGCACCGAAATATGATTTGAATGAATAAAAGCCAGTAAGGTGCAACATGTATACAATACTAACGCAACGTTTCGGGTCTGAATGCGACCCTTTATCAAGCGTAAAATAAAAAATAAAAATAAAAATTTTATGGAGTGGAAACTCAAGTCGTATTAAAAATACACAAGAAATAAAATCCAACCAACACCAACGAAAACACTAACACCAGAAGGACCTAAGCCCAGTTAAAAAAAACCGGGCAATAGGGAGACCCACAGTCTACCTGCCAAAGCAGGTCGGCTGTGGATAGTGAGGGAAGCCAGGTGGTTTATATACCACTCACCCCTAGCGGAAAAAATCTTTAATTCCAAGTTTGTGTAGAGTCGAAATGTACTCCGCT
>JAHWFP010222100.1:28535-59529 GCA_023313725.1 Lithobius niger | reverse complement strand
AACAAATTTATTAAGATTTAAAAACACCACCCCCCCACACCCCCACCACTGAATATTTTCAGTACTTGCACTTCACTCACACTCTAGTTATTCTAGATTACTATGTTATTCTTGAATCGGAAACGGTGCCACATAAATAAATAATAGGCTATATAGGAGTCCAGTTTTATAAAATTAGTTCGGACTACCTAGCCACAGTAAAGTTATTATACAAATAAATAACGACAACACCACATGGCACGGATTCCCTTTCACGAATAGAGGAAATATAAACAGCATTTAAGGCCATTCATTTCTTAAAGTTAAGAAAAAAAAATGATGAAGGTCCTAAGCAGATGCTACTTTAATTATTTTAAGGCATAAAATTATCTACCGATTATGAAACGGAAGTTGAACGAACTGTTCATAGCTATGCTATACGGTTTAATTTTACACCCAGAAGGAGAATTATAAAATTGAAATTATTACTAATAGTAAGCAATATTTGCATTTCACATCCATATAAGGAAATGGATCACGAAACGAAAATTGCAGTTTCATTCATTTTTAAACCAGTTCGTAGAAATTCCTATTTAGTGCTTTTAAATAAATTAGCACCACGTTGTTAATAAAGCAACATATAAATAAATAGAAATTGATTTTATACCATTTCATGTAAATGTAACTTACCTAAAGGCCTACAATTCATAGTGCCTATACCAAGTAAACTTGAGAAAATAAGCATTTTTTAAAGTAACTCAGCGTTACTTTTGAGAACCATCGAATTAAATTAAAGTTAAAACACTTTTGAAAAAAAAAGTACCTGTCAAAAACGACATATTTTCTTGCTCAAGATGCAATAATGTATTCTTAAATGCATATATCGCATTAGATTTTTTTAAGACTCATTATAGTCAATAATTAAGCTTAAATCGCATATTATAGCGATAAAGATTTAAATAAGCTTCTGGAAGTTGTTTAACAGGAAATGTTTTGCATAAACAAATTTGATACTATCATTTCCACTTCCAGTGAATCAAACGTAATATTTATTAACCAACATGTGAATATAAGTTAAATTTAACATCACATGATGAAAGTTGATTAACATAATAAATAAGTAAATTTCTTACCATATTGTCCGTTATGGCAGACAGGGCAGTCGTCTCGACAAAGGCCAGGGCGACGGCACTGTTGTATACCGCTGCCGGATGCTCCCGCATCGGAGACGAGAGGGACGTCCGGATCTTGTACGTGTCCGATGCGGATAAGGTCCGGGAGCGGCGGCAGACCTTCTGGCAGATAGTCCCGCAACATTGCAGAAATATCGTCCAAGCGTCCTTCAGCTGCGGACACGTCTCCCATCTGACGGGCGGCGGTGTTAAATTGGGCTATGGCCCGGTGCAAATTCAACTGCATGAAGAAAGTGTTTTCTGCATTTACCGCCCGCCAGAAAAAGGTAGAAAATTCTTCCGTATCCCGGGGAAACGGAGGATACGTTAAATACCGGCAGTGTAAACACTGCCGGGCGGTTAAAGGGCTACGTACACTGGAGGAAGTGTGCACTTAACCGCAATTGTTGCGCAAACGATGACTCCTCAGGCGGCGCTCCATCAATCAAAACATTTTGCCCCGGATTCTCTAGGATTATCTCCATAGAGAAGAGCCGGAGCACGTAATCCAGCGGATCCTCGCTGGGTAGCATCGGGGAAAATGGCACCTCCTCGATAGATCGATGCGGACACTCATCGAATAACGACGGAACCTTTTCGCAATAAAGGTAATGGTCTAAACATACCGAAAACATTACCAAGTTCAAAGACAACAGCCGGAGAAAATCTTTGACGTAACGGGGCATGTTACTCACGGCGCTCTTCTCCTCTTTGGGGCCCATCTTCTGCTTTTTCCATGGGGGATCCATTGTCGAAATTGTTTGGGGAGCAGAAAACGAAAAGAACAGTCGAGTGGAAGTACACAACTTCGTGTGCGGGAAAAATCCCCGAAATTTCCCAGGTCCGAAATATTGTGACCCAAAAACGGACATTGGCAAAACCAATGGGTGCAAAGTTCAGGCTTGACGTCACGAAAAAGGGGCCGTCTCTTTTCCTAGGGACCTAGCTCACCCCCTCAGCTCATATAGTGACCATCAGCTATTGTTTACATGGCCTCGACCAGGCCGCATTTTGAGGTCAGATCAAGCCAGCATGGCCCAGTGCCGTACCCCCAACCCTTTCAACCCACCGACCACTTTCGTTTATTGCCCACCCCCTTCCCTCAGCAGAGAGAGTGTTTATGCTCAAGGGCAGCCATCAGCAAGTGAAAGGGATGGCCAAAATAGGTCAGGACGACTCACCCCTGACCATGACAACAGTTGCTACCCACCCAAGATGCTAAATTTAGCGAACTCACCCTATAGTGGGAAAATACAGAACTTTCTTTAAATCAAGAAAAGAAAATTCTGAAACATTATTCTATGAAATAAAATCATTTAATTCATGTATAAGGTCACAAAAACATATACAAAAGTGTAAATAATTGTGACATGCTTTCAGACATGTCAAAACTAAAATATGTATGAATGTAACATAACTGATGTAGTCCAAATTCATGTATTTTCAGAAAAATTGTGCAACATACAGTGAATTGTGGTAAAGTGTCAGGAGGGCAGAAAAATGGAGAAAAGAGGCTTAATCATAGAACAGGGATCATTCCGTCATGATCCAGGATTAATGAATAAGGAGATAAGTGATTCTTAGCCTTGTGGTGAAAACATCTGCGTAAATCATACACCCCACCCCTCCTTGCCACGTCACTTATAAATTAATGACACTTGTTATGCAATCATAATAATGTGAAATTTTTTTAAGTTAATGGGGAAATACATAGTAACTTATTGCTTGGAAAACATTCCTTTTACTCATTGTAAAACGCAGTTAACTTGGGAAAACATTCCTTTTACTCATTGTAAAACGCAGTTAACTTGGGAAAACATTCCTGTCGCTCATTGCAAAACCTACCAATTCGAAAAAAAATAACACATTGCTATTACCTATGGTGAAGCTTCTTACTTTGGAAAATATTCCTGTTACCCATGGTAAAATTATTAATTTGGGAAAACATTCCTTTTACAAATTGTAAAAATGCTAACGTGTAATCACACTGCTGCTACCTATGGTACAGCGCAATTAACGTTAATTACGTAATATGATTCGCTATGTGAATCCAACTTGATTAGAGGTGAGGTACGCTTAAGATCTGGAATCCAGACGTAACTTCAAATTGACGGTTGCACTAAGTTCAAAGTACCTCACATGTAAGTTCCTTAAGGAACAGATTACACACATTTATTCAGGTCGTAGTGAACACCTTGAAAGATCTACCGCATGCTGGAAGCTACTGTTTCCTGGTTGGCAACAACCGCATGTGAACTTAGTGTTGTAAGTGCAGTCTTATAATCTAGCAAATCAATGATGGAGTCTGGCCAACTCGTATTATTGATTTGCCCAGGGTAACTATGCTGTAGTTACACCGTCACTCAGTGACATGGAAGTCCGACGGAATCCGTCCCATTAATTGAAAAAAAAAATGTAGTTGTTTTGACTTCCGGTGCTAGTCACCTTATAAGCGATGCAACATCGCTCTGAACAAGATATTCAAAATTAAAGTAAGCAGGCATATGCTAAGTTAAACAGTTTGCTATGCAACGCTTAGTGACCGCTGATTTTACGGAAGCATGCATTAATCTAAGTTAAACAGTTTGCCATGCAACGCTTAGGTTCTCGGGAAAATTTTTACGATGCCGCGCAACTTCTAAGTTAAACAGCTTGCGTTCGCAACGCTTAGATACCGTATGTTACGGATGCCGTGCTATTTCTAAGTTAAACAGTTTGTACATACAACGCTTAGATACCGGGATAAAATTTTCCGCATGTCATGCATATTCTAAGTTAAACAGCTTGCCATGCAACGCTTAGATACCGGGAATTTCACGGGTGCCTTGCATTTTCTAAAATAAACAGTTTGCAATTCGCAATGCTTAGATGCGACACTGCCGTGCTCCGGCAGATTAGTGCAAACCCGAATTAGAATAAAATATATAATACAGCAGCATAAATGAGAAAAAAAAAATGCGTTATATGATTGCTGCAATTCGATTTAGAATTTAAATCGTAGGGTTCTGGAATTTTAGAATTCCAGTCTTCTAAATACGCCTGTGCTCTGGTCGCTTACGTTCAGAAGGACCAGTGCAGGTAGCACATGGCATAAAACGGTTCTTTTCCAGGTAAAAGAGCTCGTTTTCAAGGTAATTACCTTACAGACAAATCACTCTATAACAAGCACTCTAGTAACGAATACGAGTCGCTAGAGCATCGCACGACATTAGGGTCGAGAATTGTACAGATCACAATTCTGGCGGTATAACATATTTATTGTGAGGCAACGCAATAATTTCTTAAAATTCATGTTTGCTGGCGGAACCTTACTGTTAGGTTCGACCTGAGCATGTAGTCAAAATGGGTTGACACACATATACATGAACAAGGTTCTTAAAATGCCATGATAGACGGCTTTCCGTATTGGTCGGTTTGAACTGTCGCTTGGTAGTCAAAAGGGAAAACAGACAAACAAGAATACACACGTTTCTTAATAAGCTAGATTGACGGCTTTCCCCTGGGTTAGTCTAAACTGTCTCGTAGTAGTCAAAATGGGTGAAACAAATACAAATAAACACATAATATATTGTACACGCCACATCAACCAAACCGCATATACGAATGAGCTGCAGTACTCGCTATGCTGTTTTGAATAAATGAAACATAGACTCAAATACAGACACTAACAAAATACCACCTAAACGTGGAATATGTGAAAATAATTTAAATATTAAGTACGCAATAAGCACACAATCGTGGAAATTTTCATTGGAAATAACAGTAAATGACACTTACATTAAGGGGTTAAGCGAATACGACTTAACGGGGTAAACGAAACAGGTATCCTGTCCCCACCCTTGTTCAAATGCTTATTTTTGTTACTATGTAGCATGAAAATATTACTAATTAAGTAAAAAAGCATGATGAAACGATTTTGATAACTTGGTCGCCAGTTTGAGTCCCAATACGAGACCAAACAAGTGATACATTCAGAAACATACAAGTTTCTGGGCGACTCATGTATGTGGCATGCATGTGATATTTTATTATTTATGAAAACTGTGTATTCCGATGAAATCTCGTTGCTATTGGTACTACAGGAAAATATTTAAATTTGACAATGTCAAATAGTACTGTTCGAATCGAACCATGGATATTCCATATTTTATTAATTATTTATTTGCCCAAGGGAGCAAATCAAAGTCACGATTGGCTATAAAAAGTGGCTTTTCTTCCAAAGGTGAAGAGGCAAGAAACGAGATTTCAAAAGGAGAATGTTGAAAGTTGATGAAGCATAGCTAGTAACGCTTGTGTTTTCTTTCACTCCCCCAGCTAGAGCAGAAAGTAGGCCAAATGGTTGGCAACGTAATTACCGAGGGTAGAGAAAACCCACTCAGCCTTGAACGACCTTGGCCGGACCAGTGGCCAACTCGAGGTCAAAAGTAGAGCACAACACGATATGGGAAAGTGCCATGCCTCCCTCGTCGAAAGCGAGAGGGTAAACAAATCCATGTGGCCAGCCCAAGGAAAACGAAATATCATTTATTTCAGATCAACAGCAACAAAGTTGATTTTATAAAATATTGAGTTCAGTCACATGGAGAATGCGCTCTCGAGTCTTGCATGCACTTAAGCCATACAATAGTTTATTCCAAAATTCCACCCAGACTAGTATTGCTTAATTAATATAGCAATTTAATCTTGCTGTACATAATTATTGCCCTGATTTCTGTGAAGGTTGTTTTTTTACCTCAAAGAAAGGTTCGTTTTTCCTAGTCACACGGCAATTAACTTTGGGCCGCCGGTGAATGCGAAATTTTTGCTTAATTATGTAAAGCAGTTTCTGTTATAAATGAACTGGGTTTGGAAGCTAAAATAAGGAACCACTAAAAAGGTACCATGATTTTAGAATGAACAGGGATTATGTAGGGAAATAATTAATGGCTTAATTAATATTCATAACAGAAACAATACAATTAATTAATACATTTATTAAATGCATGAGCCGAGTATTTATTCGGATAGATCAAAACGACTCCAGATAGCAATTATAATTGGGAGTCCTTCTTCAAAGACGACCGAGAGGCGGCAAGATCATTTGAGACTGAACAAGTGTAATTACACCTATTGTTAGAGTTTAAAAGATGGCATTACCAGCTGACATTATTTACGACAGTTTCGTAGAAGCTAAATGACTTTCTAGAACTAGATTTAATTACGATAAGATTGTCGCTCATGATCGATCACTACGTGGAATAACAATAAGTCCCTCCCACACCGGATGGCGGCATATACCTTCAAAGTGCCGCGTACGGGGAACAATTAATGAACCCGAACGCAACAATAGAATGATTGACAGGCGGAGAGGTCCCAATTGATGATAAGGGCCCAAACTGTCCAAATGTTACTATATTTAGCATTTCAATAATAAATCAATACTACAATGGATTGATCTTGGCCGATAACGCCACAGTATTTAAGCTGAACCTCGGAATGCGTGATATCATCCGATCACCAGCAGCTTACCAGACGCTAACTAGTTCACGCCAGTCAAATTCCGAAGGCCGCAAGCCCGACGTACGCCAGGCAGATTTCCGTGCCGAGCTAGCGACGGGGCTTCGCCGCTTAGCCGACCCGTGGGCCCATGGCCGCACTCAAGCTTCAATTAATGAGCTAAGTATTCTGATTGATTAGCGATAGCTAATTGTGTTTATGCTTAACTAGTACCAATCCGTACGCTACTAAATTAACCCGAGATTCCTTTTAAATTAATATAGAGAATATAATAACGATTAGGTTTACCGCTCGACTTAATCCATCCGTAATGCCATTCGTTAGACTCATGTCAAATCATTGTAATCATACAATCAAATCATAATAATCTGTCACTGATTTAATTGGCCATATGTGGGGTCAATATTGTGTACAGCGGAGTGTTGATTAAAGGCCCAGTATAATTGGATGTTTGCTTATTATTTAGCCTACCTATTTTATACTTGATTAGTGTTTTATACAATTGTTTGCCCTTATGCCATCCTGAACGATAATGTTTATTCTAGTCAAATGGTCACTGGAATAGAACATTACATGAGAACCACCAGTCTGATTTGTCGAAGAATCCATATTAGGGTATTGAGGATTAGCGGCAACATTTCTGTATTGGTACAGTGCATTGGCATCAACATTTAAATTTGATAGGCTAGTATCAATTAACTTTCCATCTGTGTGCGTTAAATTACCTGCACTTGCTCTTAGCATTGACGCCTGTTGGTCCAATGTCTTCGCTTGTGCGCATACGCGATGCTGAGCGTCGATCAGCACACTGTTTGAGTGCGATCTTTACCACTAAAACTATTTATTTGCAATAAATCTATGGTCTGCAATGCCATATCGTGCTTAACACTTTCAACTTGTCTACTAATGTCGAGAAGTTCACGATCAAGCTTCTCTAAATCAAAATTATTAGCATCGCTCATTGTGTTGATTGTGCATTTTCTCGATTTTCGTTTATCACTGCGACGTGTCGTGCCATCTAGCGGCGCTGTCAGTATCTGCGGCGTGGCACATGTGACATCACTGGAATCGATACGAGGCATGCCTGATGCTGCTAACGCTAGATTTAGCAAGTTAAATTCACTAGGGTGGCTGCTTAAATCATGCTGATTTTGCCTAAATGGGTTTGGGAATCATAAATCTCCACTCGGAGTGAACTTGAGTGGAGGATTCATGCTGCAAACGTGATTTTTAATTTTGAAAATCGAGAAAATCCAAAATGGCGGTGCATGGAAGTAAATCCGGCTTTCTGCATGAATGTCACAAGGTTACGGTTGTGGTGGTACAGTTCAGGGAAAAAAACGTTCAATTAGCTTGCAATTTCGTCAAAAATTCAAGTATCGGTTTCAATAAACGCATTATAGCATGGATAAACATATTTCAATTTACGATCGTCAATAAACATTCAATTTCTAATTTTTCACATTGGGGAATCCCACGGACTATTTTTTGTTGCGCAGCGCTAAAACTTCTCCAGCTTAAGCTTGCATAGGTGATTTAGTCACCTCGTGGCGATCGTGAAACCAAGTCCCAAAAAACATTCAAACAGTTCATCAATCTTGAATAAAATGCTTTTCTGCAGTTGAAACTTGCTGATGGGTTCCTCCAAAATAATTTAACTGATTGGATCTCCTCTAAATACTTTGATTTCTTTGGAATCCTGGTCGTCTCCGGGTTTACACAAAGGGTTACGTCGTCGATTTTAGACTTCAAAGTTCACCAAAAGTTCGATCGCTTTTTTCCATCTTTTTACCCTTTGGGCGTCAATTTTCGTCAATCCATCCTGAAGGGCACCAATTTGTAGGGTTCGCTTCTTAACTTGTCCTTGCCCGGATGCTCCTGTCTGAATTGGAATGATTTGGGCCTGATTGCACATTTGCAAATCATTTATTGGCTTGAGCTTACACAAGCTCGTGTGGTCAAGGAGAAGCCATGCCACCGAGTGAGAGTTACTTCCTCCCGGAAGTTGGCCACATGGCCTTCCGCCAGCTGGCGTGTGGTGCTCGTGGACGCTAGAGGGCGGAAGGTGTTGGGATCATGGGCATACAGTTGCCATCCCAACAGCTGACTTCCGTCTTCGTTTTCTGAGTGCTAAGGGCCTGGATTACACATCTGCAGCTACGATGGTGTCCAGACGATGTGGTCCATTGGCTTGCTTTGTCATCTCTCTGAAGTAATGGCTTGTGAAGACGGAGCTGTTTCGCCATGAAGCTGCAGTCAGGATGTTCGAGACTGGAACGAAGTAGTGGAATGCCCAGGAGGTAGAGAGTGCCCTTAACTTGTGCGCTGTAACTCTCATGCCCTCATCGTTACAATTGATGTTGGAGTCTTCATAAGTGCCTTATATCGTCTCATGGATTCATTTTGATATGGTGGCTGCTGAGGTTTTGCCAAAGGTTCTTTCGTAGGGTAGGAAAAGTTGGGTTCTTCCTTTTCGTAAACCTTCATTGGGTTCTCGAGATGTAGAATTGTAGTGTGGGTTCTTGTCTCACGATGTGCGTTAAAGCTGGAATGACACTGGATTTGGTTGGTTCACAGGGTCGTTGTGTTTTGGCCAGGGAGTAAGTGTGACATAGGTATTGTCAGAAGCAAATACGCAGTATGCTGGGTCAGGCGAGAGCTCTTGTATCTCACTGCAGCGGAGACTTAAATCTAAGGTTATGAGAAAGACGGTTTTTCTTGTTAGGATGGCCATGGAGCTGTTCAGAAGCGGTTCATGCGGATCTTTGAGGAGAGTGTTCAAGACGATGGATAGGTCTCAGTTCAGGAAGGTTCGTTTCATAGCTGGTCGTTCTATTTGGAATGATTTAATTAGGGTCGAAATCTTGTAGTCTTCAAGTAGATGGTTGCTTCCTGCAGTTCTAAAGACGAAATTGAGTGCTGAGTGGTAAATGAGGATCGTGGAGCCTTTTAGTCCTTCGGAAAGAAGTGTGTTGAGAAACTTCAAGAGTTCGGCAATAGGGGATTGACAGGATTGACCTTCCGTCTGTCACACCAATGAAACCATCTTGTCCAGTGGCTGTTGCAGATTCGGTTGGTTGATGTTTTGCAAGACTTGCGATTCTGGATGCTTCCTCCTTATGAATCCCTGCCTTTCTGAGGAGTTTGACAATAGTAGCCACCTGTGCAGATGTTGGGTGTGTACATTTTGGTGGGTCTTGGTTCCGTTTTGTTGAGTGAGCAGATCTGGAATCAGCAGAAGGCTTCTTGGATTGTCTATTAAAAGGTTCAGAAGGAGCGGGAACCACGCTGCTGATGGCCAGTTTGGAGCTACTAGCAGGAAGAGGCTGCCTGATTGTTGGATCTTCTCCAGGATTTGTGGGAGTAGCTTTAATGGGGGGAAGAAGTAGACGTATAGGTTCTCCCATGGGAAGGTCAAGGCGTCTACAGCTGTTGCTTTCTCGTCCGGGACTGGGCTTACGAAGATGGGAAATCTGGCATTGTGCCTCGTTGCGAAGAGATCTATCATTGGGGTGCCACAGATGTTGAAAAGTAATTTACAGATGGATTTCTTTAGCATCCATTCCTGTAAATATTTTAAGAATTAGCACTTCTGATATAAAATATCGGTATCAGTATTGGTAACTAACGTTACACAACCGATACTCCTTATCGATATAACATTAACTTATTAAGCTTTAGCTTAGCAGACGGCACTCAGTGCACTTGGCCTCTGCATCATGCACTTTTAATAGTTACCACATGTGGTCCTATCCTGATACTCAGTAGACATCAGTGGTCCGGCCGGGAGCCAATCAGCTCTCCCTGCAATCACAGCATCCAATTGCACATTTTCTGCAATACAATAGACCAGGATGCAGGTCGCCTTTATAAACAACACCCATGGCCTTTTTCTCTCTCTCAACAGACTATTTTGGACCTCAAAAGCCACCCGTCTCTGAGCCCCCAGCACCAAGATTCCTAGCCGCATTATTTCCGGGTTAAGTAATTTTGACGATCTTGGACTTAGCCGAATTTTAAAGGAGCTTCCCTCCTTTAGAGCCTAAGTCCGGTTCAGAGTTAAGAAAAGGCGCATCTTGTATAAGAGCCCCATTCTCTTATTCCCTTGGTCCGATTATTTTAGGAGTGCTTTAATTTAATATTACAAAGTTTAACTGATTTAAAGGCAGGGATAACCCTAAACCTAACAACTGAATTAAATAGCTTTCGGACCGTTATCTTGTGTGGACTCCCTTACTTTGCTCTTTTATTGCTTTACGTGCTGTTGTTAGATTATTAGTATTTGTGCCGACGGTACGATTATTATTATCGTACCACTGTGTCTCCGTAAGATCTTACAATAGAAGATATTACGAGAGATTTACATTCCCCTGTTGGTAGTTTGTTGTGGGATAGAGAGTCTGCAATGACATTCCTGTTACCTGAGATGCGTAAGGGAAGGACTGTTGTGCCGAGCTGGATGCAAAGAAGGAAGATTGCTGAGGTTATTTTGTGTAGTTTCTGTGATCTCGTTCCGCTTTCTTTCTTGGTGTAGGCCACTGCGGTTGTGTCGTCAGCCTGGAGTTGGATCACTTTCCCTCGGATCATTTCTTGAAGTGCTGGGGAGCATTAAATACAGCCTTGAGTTCTAGGACGTTGATATGATCCTTGTCTTGCTCCGTCCAGGTTCCGAAAGTTTTGAGGTGGCTGATGTGGGCTCCCTATCCCTCCACGGATGCATCGGTTAACAGCAGGAGTTCCGTTTGAGGTTTGTGTAGCGGGACCGACTGGGAAAGGTTGTGGACGTCTCACGACAAAAGGAGCATTTCCCATGGAAAATCCCATGGAACAAGGGCAATTAAAACGATTTATTGTAATTAGGAACTACGCTACGGCAGTTTATCTACACTGTAAGTGATGTGCTTTTTGCATCTATTTACCCAAGTTACATCTTTAAACTGCTGCAGTTGCCGTTCTACTTAACATAATTAGATGTAAGTAAGCTTAGATGAAAGATGGAGAAGTATATTTTGAAATAAGGGTAACTACAACGATTTGTTGTAATTAGGCGCTAACCTGAGGCAGTTTATCTACACTGTAGTGGTGTCCTTTTCGCGTTTATTTACCACAAGTTACATTTGTAAACTGCTGCAGTATCGGTTCTAATTACGGTGAATGGATGTAATTAGGCTTAGATGTAAGATGCAGATGTATATTTTCGAATACGGGTAGTTAGAACGGTTTACTGTAATTAGGGGATAAGCCACAACTGTTTACCTGTAATGTAGCCCCACACTTTCTTTTTCAATTCGCCGCATGTTACATCTTTCAAGTCAAGCGTTGGCAGTTCTAATTATGATAAATGGATGTTATTAAAATATATGAATGGTGGCGAAACTTATATTCCGACATAGGTAGCAAAAATGGTTTATCGTAATTAGGACATAAGCTACAAATGTTTATCTGTGCTGTAGTTCCATGCTTACTTCAATTCTCTCTAAGTTATATTTTTAACGTGATGTGATGGTAGTTCTAATTATGATTAATGGATTAATTTTAATTAATGTATTGAAAAGATACATCTAAAGGGTGCGCACGGACATGGATAGGCTTGAAATGCAGGGGGCGACGAGACGCATCGGCTTCTTTCATCTAAGTCTAATTACGTCCATCTACATCATTAAAGACGTATGATGTGCGTGCGTGCATGTTTGTACCCCTACGCCTCTGGAACCAAAGCACCTACAAAGATGGGAGTAGGACCAAACGAAAGATAATTAAATTACGCTACGGTTAGACCTATTTTCATCGCTGTAACTTGATATTGTGACCCTCAAATAAGCGAAAAACCCAGAAAAAATACGTCAAAGTTTTTTTTTAACCCTCATGGTGTTCGTTCATGACGTCATAGTCTGTTCATGCAAAGTGACAAACAAACTGTCTTGAGGATATTAGTTACGTACTGAGATGGTCTGAAAAAGGATGCAGACAATAAATAACCTACAAGGACGACGTATAGATCTTAAAATTGGTTTTTTATTGCATGGAAAAATCAGAACCACAGACCTGGTTTTAAAAGGGTGTCAAATATTCGTGTTTCTGAAGCACAGAGGTGCGTGGATTGAGCGAGCAATTTCCATGTAAACTAACCCTTTTTAAAATGTGTTTCGCTTGCTGTCTCAATCTTCCATCGTAACCTTCATAGGGGATTACTTCTGGAAGAGAAGAAAAGCAAGAGAATGATATACGTAAAATGCAGACATGCTGAGGGAAGTGATGAACGAACTGAGAGCAGCAATTGCAATTAGTTTGTGTCGAAATAATCACTACACCGATTTTGTGATGCGCTTGGAATAAAGGAATTCCATGAAACATGGATGGACGCCAATGGAATGAGCAATGCGAACGATATGGCTATCTTAATTAGAACGGCTACTGCAGCAGTTTAAAGATGCAACTTGTGGTAAATACACTCAAAATGCACATCACTACAACGTAAATAAACTGCCGTAGCTTAGCTCTTAATCACAATAAATCGTTTTAATTACCCATGTTGAAAAATATACATCGCCACCTGGTATATAAGCCTAAATACATCCATTTATCTTAAATAGAACTGCTACCGCATCACTTTAAAAGTGTAACTTGCGGTGAATTGAAGAAAAATGCAGTGCTATTGCATAGAGAAACAGCTGCAGCTTAGCTCCTAGTTACTAACACACTGCACTACGGATCTGAACTGATGTTTGAAAGTAACTAGTCATTGAAAAAGAATTCGCGTTCTTTTGCACTAATTCAAATCTGCCTGTACTCAATAAGTTTATTTTAAAATTATGAAAAATGCCAGGTACTGGTGGAGCTTCCCCAATCCGCCCATCCCGGGTCAAAGTACGAGTCCAGGGTTCAGTTCGGGGTTTCAAAACATGCAGCAGCAAAATGAGAGGTATACATGCTTTGGTGGCCATGTTGCTCTCTCTCTTTTTTCACTGTACGTCACCAGGTGGCGCATGTGCGTGGCGAATGGCTGAGAAGGCCAGTTGGGAGGGAAGTGACGAGCTGAGTGAGCTCGGCATTCTCACACGCTCCCCTCTTTACCAAAATCAGTATACATCCATCGCCTCAAGGTTGACGCCGTGTCACATTGGTTTCTCATGGCAATAACATTTCAACAATGGAAGGAAAAAATCGAGTATGCGCGTTACAATTAGTTTTACAAAGAGAAACTCATGAATCGAAACATGCTGATGCTTAAGCTTACGTGCTTTCCCTACTTTTACACGCTGTATACGCTTCATGCAGTATCATGCTCAATGCGGTTACGGTTGCGCTTCTTCTTTCTTGCGTTGCACTGCACTGAAGTGGTTTTGCATCCCTAGGGTACGACTTAGCTCGTTGGGTAGAAAATTGCGCCCCGAAGGTGAGGCTTAGTCCAAAAGTAACTTGGTGAATACACTGTTGTTGCGTCCCGAGGGTACGGCTTAGTCTCTTTTCCGTCTGGGTCACTGCATAGTTCTTAGAATGTTCGAATCGCACTGAGGGTGTCGCTGGCTTTCCGTGAAGGTGAAGTTTGATGCGTGGATCTTCGCCCCTTCCTCTGAGCTTGCTGGGTTGCGGATGCCTTCATTGGCATAAGATGTGATTTCGGAGGAGTTGGACATTTCATCGTGATGTGACTTCAATCTTAATTCCTTGCCATCACACATCTCCATTCGTTTTGTGGGCGTCCAAGTTTGTCTCATGATGCAAAATTTGTGCTCACCGAGCCCATTTCACCTTCGTTCTCGTTGTGGAAGCGTCGATTCACGCCTCTCCCAATCTCTTTCCCTTCCAGCCGCTGTCCCGCAATTCGTTCCATCTTACTGGCTGGTGACTTCTTTGTTCCAGTCTTCAACTTCGATTTCCCGGAATGGCAGTACTGTGAAGAACTGGCTGTAGTCTTTTAGATGTGCCGGTGCCTTTCTGATTCTCCCGCATCTGGTGCGACTAGCAGATTTCGTGCTGGCGTTGTCAGAGTTTGAAGAGTTTTGAGATTCTTCTGGCACTCTCTAGTCTGGGTCATCTTCTGGTTCTGAGCTGGACGAGCCTGAGTTGTCTCATTCTTCATCGGAGGCTGCGATGTCAGATTGGTCATTGGGTAGTTTATCCACGTTGACGTCGACATGCGTGGTGGCCGGGTCTTGCTGTCGTCTCATGAAGGTGTGGGTGGCTGTGGTCCCTTCCAATCCATCGTTATTGGATCCCAGTATGCCTCCATTTCTCTGGCGTTTACGGTTTTGACATCAGTGGTGTCATGAATGCATACGATTCTGTAGGTAACGGGACTTCTTTTTTCTTTCACGCGGTAGGGTGCCTTGAAGATCGGTCCAACTTCTTTGTGATGCCTTTGTCAGCATTGGACAAGACGAGGTTTCTTATCTTTACTAGTTCTCCGACTTTGAATTCCACGTTACGATGTCGTTGGTCATAGGAGATCTTTGTGGCTCTTGCGGCTTCCGCAAGGTGTGCAGTGACGAGCTCATATGCGTTAATCATCTCTGCTCTCATCAACTCTTCATGTTCTTGCGGTGTTTTGGGTGAGGTGTCTGGCAGGCTGATGATTCGTAGTGCAGTCCTTGGATCTCTGGTGTGCATCAGGTAGTGCGGTGTTTCGCCTGTGCTCACATGAGGAGAGGTATTAATAGCATACTAGAGTGTTGGCAGCAACGGTCCCCAAGTGGTTTCGTGGTCGTGAAGGAATACACGAATGCACCCTTTCATGGTTCTGTGGGCGCGCTCCGTGGCATTAACTGTGGGTGGTATATAGAATAGAAAATAATTTTATTTTTATGTGAAAACATAAGGGAAAACTTCCCGAGGTTCTTGCGAACTTGTTTTATAGGGAAGAACCCATTATACATACAAAAAGTCAACGCATAATATGGTAACAAAATACAAAACAGGCAATGAGATCCTATTTACAATATTAGCAACATTTAATGCTTAACGTGGTGAAACAAAAATTAAAAACTATATACATACATACACATACACACATAAAATCCGTGAGCTAATGGGAGAACCAACAATTCAGAAAGAAACCACTAATTAGCAAACCCAAGAATGAATACATATTAAGAAGAGACTGGCATGAAAATAGCTATTAATTGCGATGTATAAAAAACTGTTTTATAAGTAAACTGTTTTAAAAGTAAATGCAAATTTTTTGGTATTTTTCGTCTGCTTGATACTTAGAGGGAGGCAGTTCCAGTTTTTTTACAGCCGAGTAGGTGAGATTGCGTTTTGTATGGTCAGTTCTACACCTGCGTAAAACGAGCTTATCACAATTACGGGTGTTGTAGTCGTGAAAATCATGGAAGGTTTTCACACGGATAAGTCGTTGAAGCAAGTCCGAGTTACGCTGGCAGTGTGACCAAGGCCGTGCATATAAAGACAAACATTGTATTGATAAAGTTGAGCAACCTTAATAATTTCAAACTTCCTAAACAGAGGCAAAGAGTGGTAATCACAAGTTGCCTTAGCAATACTTCTTACTGCTCTTTTTTGAAGTACAAGAATACGTTGCAGTTTGTAGTTAGAAACTGCACCTCAAACAGTAATCCCGTATAAAATAAAGGGATAGACAAATGCAGGGTATAGAATTCTTAATAAATTATATGGAACAAATCCTGTCACTCTAGACAGGATAGCACATCCTCTGGCAACTTTACTGCACACATAATTAATATAATTAATTTGTGGTGTCCATGAAACGATATCATCAAGAACAATACCTAAAACACGAACATTTCTCACTCTTTCGAGTACGACGTCCGAGATTTTGATGACGTGTGCCTTATTTTGATCAATCTGCGCAATTTTCTGACTCGAACCCATTATCATATATTTATGCTGTTATGCGTTGGTGCTTCACTCCGGTTAGTTCCAGCAGGTTGGTGAATACTTTGGAGATGAAGGCGGCTCCGTTGTCGGAAACCAAGATGGCTGCGGGTCCATGTACATCTAGAATTTCGTCTCTGAACTTTCTTGCTGCAGTCTTTGCTGTTGCTGACTTGGTGGGAATCAACCAGACGAATTTAGTAAAATATTCCATGACTGACATGATGTACTTGTGTCGGTGCGTGGTCTCTGGTAGTGGACGGACGAAGTCGTTTCCTAGCTCGTGGAATGGCTCTTATGAGATGACAGGCTGCATGTTACCAATGTGTCTTTGCTGGGATGTCTTTGCGATCTGGCAGGCGTGACAGGAGCAGACGTAGGCCTTGCAATCCGAAAACATATGTTGCCAGTGAGCGACTGCTCTGAGCCTTTGCATAGTTTTGGTAACCCCAGGTGACCAGCCTGTCTGTGGTCGTGACAGTCCTTAAGGTAAGTGTGTCGCAGATTCTTGGGAACGTAGATCCTCCATGCATTTTCCGGGTGTCCCCTTTCAGGTGCCAGCAGGTCGATGTGGTAGAGGACTCCGTCGCTGTCGAAGGTGTAGGACCTGCGTACTTTGTTGACGTAGTTGTAGGTCTCTTCCTTGCCTGCGAGTTCTGGTCTCGATAAAGCCTTCAAGATTCTACTTGCTACAGGATCTGCTTCTTGTGCTGCCTTTATCTGTTTCTTGTCTCGGATGTCTACATCTGGCTGAGTCCTGATGTAGAGTAGTGGGTACTGCAGCGTCGTCTGTAGTTTGATGGCTTCTTCGATCTTAGCGGGGAGGTTCGTCAGATTCTTGGCGCTGGTCTCGTTCGGTGGTTCGTCTTCAGCGTCTGAGGTGGTCGGTGCGGGATTACGAGATAGAGTGTCTGCCACTATGTTCTCCTTCCCTGGTCGGTGGACTACGGAAAAATCAAATGTTTGCAGTCTGATGGCCCATCTCGCTGTCCTCGCCGATGGTGTTTTCTTGGACAGGATCCACTTGAGTGCGGAGTTGTCTGTGACGCGAAGAAATTTGGCTCCCGCTAGGTAAGTCTCCCAGTGTTCGATTGCCTCTAGCTCGAAAACTGGGTATTTCTTCTCCCTGTCTTTTAGCATGCGGCTGAAGAACTGGACTACTCGGACTTCTCCATCGATGGTTTGCATGAGCATCGCCCCAAGACGTTCCGTGGACGTATCCGACTCTACAACAAAGGGTTGGATAAAGTCTGGCAGAGCAAGGATGCTTGCGGTCAGCAGTTTGTTCTTGAGAGTGTCGAATGCATGTTGATGTTCATCGTTCCACTGGAAGTCTTGATCTTTCCTAGTCAGGTGGTGGAGAGAGGAGGCATGGAGGAAAAGTGGCGATAAATTTCCGGAAATACCCGCATAGCCCCAAGAAGGCTTCTAGTTTCTTCCTGGTCGTTGGTCGAGGGCAGTTGCGGATGGCTGTCATGTGTTCGGATGTCAGCTCTATGCTTTTGGCGGTGACTCTGATCCCTAGGATTTTGAGTTCCGGAACCCCAAAGTGGCATTCCAGGACCGCGACGTACTTTGCTCCGGCGAGAAAGTGGAAAACTTCATCTGTGCATGGCATGGGATAATTGTCGATCTCAACCAAGAGTTCAGGTATCGGTAGTCTAAAATTGGGCGGAATCCTCCTCCATTCTTTTTTCGTTTGAGAAAAAATGGCGATCCCCATTGGCTCTCCGATTCTTCGATCCTATTGGTCGCTAGAAGGTCATCTACCATTATGTCTATCTCTTTCTTGATGGCTGGTGAAACCTCACACAGTCGGCCTTCAGAAACACAGACACGCGTCTGAGCGCAAAACGCAAAGTCTCTCTCCACTCAGCTCTCGAGATGACAGCATCATCTCATGTATATCCGGGCAAATAAACAACATTTTGAACTGTCAAAAGAGTTTCATTGAAAGAACCCTGGAGTCTGCAAGGGGAACCTTGCAGAGACTTGGCACCCAACAGAAGGAACAACTTAATTTTGACAAATTAGAGAAATTTAAGAACTTTTGGAGACGGGTAAGACGATTGGCCGAAAAAAAAATGCGAGCGAGCAGACGATTTGGCCGCTACATCGAATTCGATCATCAACGAAAATTTTGAACGGTGAGATCGTTTCCCGTTAATGCTTTTGGAGGGTCCATAAATGATGCTGGAATCAGCAAGAGGACAAAATGTGTTTTTATGCTGCTTTCAATTGAAAATGTGAACTTTTGTATGTTTCTTCCAAACGATGACCGAATTACGCAGGATGCCGCAAGCCAGGGAGAAAGAAAACCTATGCAAGAAAACTTAGTTCCCGGCATCACACCCCCTTCCCTCCCAAGGAACATTTATCGTTTAAAAAGGAACAATGCAAGTGCATATAATTAATTGGGGAATCTGTAATGATCGTTGGCAAAACCTAAAATCGCGTGACAAGCATTTTAACGAGTTTTGAGCAAAATCAAACGAAATTTTCTCACTCATTTGCAAACCGACACCAACGGCGCATGAACACTATTTGTAATAACTGTGGTGAAGCCTGGTGCATCGAATCTGCGCTTCCGCAGCAATGGCGTCATCCCTTTATACACACGAATGTGAACCCCATAGATACGTCGCATCTGATTTGCTATACTCCATCGCTGCCATTTTGATATTTTCAAATTCACCGACAGTATTTAGCCAAATTATAAACATGAACTCACGTTTTTCTCTTCCCGACTGGTCACCAAATGTAGCTTTTGGTGTCAGTATGAACGGGGAACTTTTAAATGGGATTGAAACGCTTGATTTTCATCACAATCGTAATTTTCAACCGCGCGGTTCATGATCGCTAGGTAGCTCACCCACAGCTGAAAATTTTCAAACGCAGTCGCTAGATGGCAGCACCGCTCCGCACGATCAACAGAATGGCGGAACGCACGCTAATCGAAGTGAAGACGTGCAAATACAAGCGTTCACGCCTAGTGCAAACGATGCTGAATCACGTGAAATGAAAAGTTAAATAAACAATTGAAAGCACAAGCTGAACAATTAAAAGCTCAGGGTGGACTTTTGCAAACTCAGGGGGGTTTATTGCAGATTCAAAGCGAACTATTATTAAGATTGCTAAACCAAGACAAACAGCAAAGCGAATCTGGTGCAACTCAAAATAACGGGTTGGGTGGAACGCTAAATAGTGCCGCTAACGGGACTCCCAGCCATCATGGTAGCTACCCTAGCTTACCGCAAAACTGCTTAGCACCCCCCACAAACACACGCGCGGAATTTTCGGCGTCTTCGGTATTTTCAAGTGATCACGACCAGCAGAGAAGACCAACATCAAGGCAATCAGCGCACAAGCCCTTCTGAAACTCTAGCCAACAATTCAACAGGTTCAGACTCCACAAGACCATCTTGGGTATTAGAATTGTCAACAACCATGGCGACAAATAACGTCAATATTAGCAGTTTATATAATAATTCTGATCTGCAGGCGTGGATAAATGCCACTACACTTCAGTTGACAGGGAGAAATCTGTCACCAGCAGATTTTACTACACTAATGGAATGCACCATGAATGGAAAATACAAAAACTGGTGGCATTCATTTAAAGTCAAGCCGAGAACTTCGAACGAAGCCAAACCACTTCTACGAAAAGCCTACAAGAAACCAAAAGAAGACTATGAGGGGCTGGCCAAGCTCCAAGACACACAACAGACGTTTCTGTAGCCACCAGGAGATTTTGCTAGGGGACTGCTGTGCCAGATGGCGAAAGTGGAAACAAAAATGTCCGAAAGAGCTCAAGTGAAGTTAATCATCGCCTAGATACATACAACTCTCCGCACGCATTTTGCACTGATGAAGCTAAAATCCACGGACGAGCTTTTAGCTGAAATTGATGACCTATCATTGTACCTGGCCTTCCCTGGAGAAGAGAACCGACAAGCAAACTCAACGAAGTACAAGAAACAATCCGGCGCAACAAGATCAAAGACAACAACCGCAACTGCAACAAAACCTGCGGCAAACAGCGTAGGCGACGGAATCAACGACCACCGAGCAGCAAACGAAACTGGCTCCAATCGCAGCCACTTACCAGCCCTCCTCGGCCGCATCTGCTCCACAGCAATCATCATCGCCAAGAGAGCGCAAACCCATCGAGTTCACGTGGCAACAGGAAGCCACGGAAAAGACCGTCCAGCCCTCAACCTTGGCACGAGCACCTGGATTGTTACAACTGTAAGGAAATTGGCCACATTTCGTTTTTTTGCACTTTGCCAAGAAAACCACGTCAGTCAGACCAACAACAGCAAAGCATGTACATCGAGCCACCGAAAACCATGTTTTCCGTCCACACTGTAGCATTTGGGATCGGATTCTTCGTGAGACTGGATTCTGGTTCGACTTTCAGTCACATCCAGACGAACTGGCTATTAGCTATCTACCCGGAAGCGGAGAAACACATCAAACATTTCGAGGGTCTCCCACCGCAACTTGCAGATGGCTGTAATGGTCCTGTACCAAGAGGGGAGATCACCATTCCAATTGTCACACAAGGCAGGCATCTGAATATGAACTTCCAGGTTGACGACGAACTAGCGATTGAGTGCATACTTGGTCAAGACTACGCCAAGAAAGTAAAGCTGAGTATCGACTTTGCCAACGAAGTGTGGAATTTTGATGGGGATGTAAGGAACACGTTCCCACTGTCGGCTCACACGGCAGATCCTAACGCCTTACCAAAAAACACTACATGGTTCGCCCAGTCGGAAGAAGGGATGCGGAAACTCAACCAGCTGACTGAGGGACATTTTGAGTATCTTGAAGCCATGCTGGATAAGTACAGCAACATCTTCCCAGGAAGACCAGGAAAACTGACGAGTCAGCCCTATACTATAAAGCTAAAGCCCGACACCAAGCCGAAGTGCCAACCACGTCACCAGAATTGAAGAAAGAAATAGGGAAAATGGTTGATAACCTTAAGAGCTCTGGCAAGATCAAGCGCACGGAAAGCCAGTGGGGCTCACCTTTCTTCCTTAAACGGAAAAAGAACAGTGGAGGCTTCCGACCAGTTCTTGACTATCGCTACTTGAACAGTCGGATTGAAACTGACAAGCATCCAATGCCCAGAACAGACGAAGTATTTAATTTTTTGACAGGTGCAAAATACATTTCGCTTCTTGATGGAGAGGCAGGGATTTCATCAGATTCCCATGGATCCAGAAAGCCAAGACTGTATGACCTTTGTCTGTCACCGTGGCGCATATAAATTTAAGGTTCTTCCCTTCGGCCTGAAAACAGGAAGTCAAGCTTTCCAGAGGACGATGCAGAACATCCTAAGGAATCTGATTGACTCCGTATGTATCTTATATATCGATGACATCATAGTGGCGACAAAGACGTGGGAAGAGCACTGCTGGGCACTGCGGGAGATATTTGAAAGGTTCCACAAAGCAGGATTTATGCTAAAAAGAAAGAAATGGTACTTTGGCATACCGGAACTAAAGATACTAGGCATCAAAGTGATCACAGAAGGATTGCAACTGACATCCGAGCACATGACATCGATCCGGAACTTCCCAAGGCCCACGACAAGAAAGAAGCTCCAAAGCTTCCTGGGACTCTGCGGTTACTTCAGGAAGTTTGTAGGTCACTTTTCATCTGCGGCAGCCCTATTGCATAGACTGACCAGGAAAGACGAGCCGTTCATCTGGACTTCTGAACACCAGACCACCTTTCAAACCCTGAAAGTGAAACTGCTCGAAGCCAACATCCTGAGTTTGCCAGACTTCGATGAACCCTTCACAATAGAAACGGATGCGTCCACAATTGGGCTAGGAGCGGTGCTTACTCAGCACATCAAGGGTGAAGCGAAGACGATTGAATTCTACAGGAGGATGCGCAAGGACAAGGAACGTAAATACCCAGCTTTTGAACTGGAAGCACTTGCAGCAGTAGAGGCGGTTTAAAACTGGACTACCTACATCGCGGGAAGTAGGTTCACGCTGATCACCGAAAATGCCGCACTCAAGTGGGTCTTTTCCAAAAAGACGTCATCTGCCAAGACGGCAAGATGGGCGATACGTCTACAAATGTATGACTTCGACATTATCCATCGCCCGGGAAAAGATAACCTGATTGTGGACACTCTATCCAGGAACCCACCAGCTGATGATGCAGGTCAGTCGAAAGACGAGGACAACAAAGAGGAACCCATAGAAAAACAGAAGTTGGACCACTATCTCACGGAACGCACGCACTCCTGAACATCAGATCAGACCCTCTTGTGGATATCAGAGACAAAAAGCAACTCACGGAGGCCCAGTACTGAGACGCCAACGTTCAAAGAATCAACAAGCCGTTGACACTGCCAGACGTGGCAGGGAACAAGGAAACCCACAACTACATCCTAAAGGTAACTAAGTCCCACACTCTCGACACGAACGGTCTGATCTATTACATCGACCCCATCGCTGAATGAAGAGGAAGACCGAAAGAGGCTTGGCGATTGGAAATTCCTAAGAGACTGTGCCATACCTACTTACACGACTGCCACGACAGCAGACAGGCATGTCATCTAGGAGTCACCAAGACGATGCAACGGCTCCGACTGGCCAAGAATCTTCAGAGACTCCAAAGATTACGTGAGGTCTTGCCATGTATGTCAAACCGCTAAAACCTCACAACAGCGCAGAACGGGGGACATGCAATCGTTCATTCCTCAGCCTAAGTTCCAAATGCTAGGAATTGATTTCGTAGGTCCACTTCCCGAAACCACCCACGGGCATGTCTACATCTTTACGATGATGGACTATTATACGAAATACGTGTGGCTCACTCCCACGAAGTACTCGACAGCACAGACGGCAGCCAGGATAAGAAGACTTCTTCTTGAGTACCTACGGCCCTCCAGAGATTATCGTCTCAGATAATGGAGCAGCATGTGTGTCCAAAGTATTCACGAACCTTCAAGCCATCACTGGAGTGAAGCACCACCGGACAACAGCCTACCATCCCCAGTCAAATGCTACGGAACGAGTGCATAGAACAATGAAAGGCTGCTTGAGAGCATTCCTGCAGTAACATGAAACCTCATTAGGGCCACTTCTCCCAACGCTCGCTTATGCGACGAACACGGCACCACACATCAGTACAGGTGAAACTCCATATTACTTGATGAACGCCATGGATCCAAGAGTGCCACTCAACGTGCTCAGCCTCTCGGCATCCGAAGATAGCATGACCACCTAGGAATATGCCGACCACCTGCGAGAAGAAATGGAAGCCGCAAACGACCTGGCATCGGCACACCTTGCGGAAGATGCACGATCGACGAAATTGCGTACGACGTAAGGCACAGGAGAACGGACTTCAAGATTGGGGAACTAGTTAAGGTCAGGAGCCACATCTTATCAAGCGCTGAGAAGGGAATCGCCAAGAAGATGCAACCGGTATTCCATGCACCCTACAGAGTACTGGAAAAGAAGAGTCCCGTAGTTTATCGAATCGCACCAGTTCGACAAGCAGCTGACGTTTGAACACGCAACATCAAGGACATGGAACCGTATTGGGATTTAATAACCATGACACACAAAGGACCACTTCCACCGCCAGAAGAACGTAACGAAACCGCAACCCAACAGCAGGTGGACGACATCGACAGGGATTCAACTGTAGCCCTTCCTGACAACCAATCTAACATCGAGGCATCAGACCCGGTACCTACCTCAGAATCGGAAGACGACACGGACAAAGATTGGCAACCAAGTAATGAACCTTCTGATCAAGGAGACTCCGACAGTGATGGGCATAACCCCAATAAACCAACCACGACCAGAACAGGAAGAGTCAGGACGAGTCCTTCGCACTTGCATCACTACGTCTTGTGGCTCAACGAACTACCCTTCCATCCGATCAACGACGAGGACGGGGTAGGCGGAGAGAATGAGCAGTAAGAACCTCGGCAAGGACCGCAGCCTGAAGGAGGTGCTGGTACTAGAATTTTCACACAGCCGACTGGAACGATAACGAATGGCAAGGCTTGATAGCGACAGGAAGAGCACAAACCACGTCAAATGGAATTTCTGTTTAAACACCACAAAATAGGAAGCTCCGTGGCAGACGCAAGGGACTACAAAACACGGCCACATCTGCTTCATCCTGTTCAACTTTTCCTCGACTTCGAGCCATTTGAAAATCATCTCTACCGACACACAATGGAGGCAAGTTAAATGTATGACCATCGACGGCAAGAAGCAAAGATCCAGACTTCAACACCAGGAATGAAGGCCGTGCAGGTCACTTTCAGCGAGTGATGAAGACACAAGACTTGTGAAGTGCATCTTTGAACTAAGTCGCACCTTCAGGACGCAATCGTCCATTGTCGTTCATCTTGATCAAGGACTAAGCCGCCCTTTCAGGGCGCACCTTTCTGTGTTTTTGTGCATCAAGAACGAAGACGTGCAAGCATGGTCACACATGTAATGCATGACTGCGTTATCGCCCGCGAGAGTAATTTCTGTGCGCTCAAGCAGTTTTCTTTGCATGCAATTCGTTTTTCAATTTCAAACTTGATCCGTTAAGAGCATTGGTGCTCCAGACTCATAGAACATTAAATCTCGAACTTGTTCCATTAAGAGCATTGGTGCTCCAGAATCTTTAAACATTTGAATAGCGAACTTGATCTGTCAGGAGCATTGGTGCTCCAGTTTTCAAGAAAGTTTGTATTTTGAATTTTGGATCTTCTCTGTAGTCATCTCAGAGCAACTCATTGTAAGGAAAACTACTGCGTGGAACGTCAGGCGTTCAATCAGGTAGGAGGGGGAAAGTGTGAGGATCGCCGAAGCGACCCACTGACGCAACCTCACACAGTCGGTCTTCCGAAACGCAGACGCGCGTCTGAGCGCGAAACGCAACGTCTCTCCCCACCCAGCTCTCGAGATGACAGCATCATCTCACGTTATCCGGGCAAATAAACAACGTTTTGAACTGTCAAAAGAGTTTCATCGAAAGAACCCTGGAGTCTGCAAGAGGAACCTTGCAACCTTCTTATCTAGTTATTTCCTACATATCAGTTGTGCCGTGTGGCAACGTCGCCGTCGGATGAATGAAATATTCAAAACGCTAGGACCAAACAGTTTGGAGGCCAACAGGCCACTTCCCGTGCCATAAAACTACCAAACAGCGCTGATTACTTTTAATGTTGATTCAATTCACGATTGTTCCAATTAAACTTCCAGTTTCAAAAATAACACTGATGAAAGAATCATAGTGGGCTCATCTGTAACTGAGAGGTGTACGCCGCCACGCCAAGTCATCGCAGCTGACCAAACACTAGAAACGCAAGTAGCTACTGGTTTTACGGGTTGCATAAGAGTTGTGGAACGCGGCCAAGAAATCGTTCACTGGTGTTAGGCATGTTTATGTAACGACTCGCCTTTGTATCTCGCAGCTAGACTTTAATCGCGATGGCACATCTGTCGTTGCCATGGTTACAACGCTATCTGGATTAGCTAAATCCGACATCAATGAGTAAATCTTTGCAGTTTCATAATCCACGACAATAGGATAAAGAATCCTTTCTGATGAAACGATTTTCCCAGTCACTTCTGAACTCACGACTCTTTTTCATTGCAAGCCGGAAGCGCTAAAACCGCTGCCATGTTGGAATTTCAGATGATTTCTAGCTTCTAGCTGCGAGAATGCAAGTGCGAGTCGTTGCATAAACGTGCTTTTAGACAATAGTAGCCATATCGATCGCTGTATTCGCAAGAGAAAACAAATCGACTCTTACTATAATTGGCTGAAATTAGGTTTATTTTCACTACATACCGTTGTTAGCAGTTCAACTAACTCATTTTGCACTTTTTTTAATAAAATGTTTGTTCCTTTTAGAGAAAATTTTTAAAAAATATGCATATCTTCGGTGGGAAGGGTTGGTCGGCTGCAAGATCGATATTGTACTACTTTAGACGAGCTCATGCTCAATACTGCAGACTTGGGTGTCTTCTCAAGGACAGATCTCAAACGCTACTTGGATTGGTTCACTAGGAACTATTACAGTTTACTGTGATTTTCTCCAGTCAAACGTTACTTGTTCTGTGTTTTTGTATTTTTTTTGTGTGCTGTTGTATATCCTCAACTGGATGAAATAAAGTTTATTATTATTATTATATAAATTAAATCAGTTAAAACACTGCTAAGATCGTCATCTAGTGGCAAGATATGGCACTAAAATTTTGTAATCTCAAATTCTTTCTTTTTCTTGTGTAAAAGTAACACCCACATTGAGGGAGGGAGACAGACACTTCTAGAAATATTGACCGCTTTAACTGTCATTTTTGCGTCCAGAAATGTACTTTTCCCCACTTTGGTCAGCATTTTTTTTTGGTGATCCTACCTTTTCAGGGCCACAAAAATGTACGACCCTTCACCCCCCTAGAAAGCCGTAAAAATCAATGCCTTTCCCCTCGTGAAGACCTGAAAATAGTACAATAGTACAATAGGCAATAGTGGCCATATCGATCGCTGTATTCGCAAGAGAAAACAAATCGACTGTTAATATAATTGGTTTAAATTAGGTTTATTTTCACTACATACCGTTGTTAGCAGTTCAACTAACTCATTTTGCACTATTTTTAATAAAATGTTTGTTCCTTTTAGGGAAAAATTTTTAAAAAACATGGAGAGGATGTACTGGACGCGGAGGTGGGTAGACCATCGCTGACAGAGGGGCGTCCGCCTGGTGAGGCGGAGGATAAAAGTTGAAGGAAGATGCCATTGAAAGGTCGGGGGCGGAGGGAACATCCGCTGGTGGAGGTGTGTCCGTAGAGGATGCAGTTTGATGGTTATCTTGTGATTAGGGTGCTGTGCAATAGAATGTACAGACGGAGGCTATATGGAGGTATATCCTACTTATTTCAAGCAGACGACAGTCCGCACGTCGGTGTGTGGATCGACGAAGCGGAGGATGGACCGGTTGTAGGAGGATGAGAGTGCCGGTGCTTGGGGGAGGGTAGTCCACCAAGCAGAAGTGTAGACTGGTGCATTACGTTTTCAAAGGTACGTGAGAAGCAGCTCATGAGCGGATGCCCATGCTGAGCGTAACATTTTTGGTTGAGAGAGGCCGGAGGTTAATTGCCAGAGGTGGGTTTTGAGAAAACCTGTGTGGTAGCAAAGTCGAGGATAGCTACGTCCCTAAGAGATGGAGGAACCGGTAAAGCGGAAAGGTGAGGAGGGTAGGAGGGTAGGATACCCCGGGCGTCCTTTGCTCGTGGCAGCGAAGCGGATGCGGAGGATGAGGAGGCTAGTGCTGAAAGCAGAGGTAGCATAGCTTTTCTGTTTTTTTTTTTGAGGTGAACAGGATGGGTAGTGTAAGAGTCCAACGGATGGTCGACTGATGTGGAGGCCTAGTCACAGTTGAGGATAGTGTGGAGGAGGGTGGCCGTAATAATCAGCCACGAGGTGTAGTAGGATGTGGGTGCGTTGCTACTTGGTGTAGTCGGAAGGATAATAAAAAACTCGGAGCATCGCCGCAGGAGGAGGCCAAATTGGGAGTGGGAGATGCCAAGTTTACTTTTTATATCCGTTACGGAGGATAGTCTTGTAGAGAAAGGAAGCGGAGGGAAGCGTCCGCCCGCGGAGCGGAGGGAACCGCAATGGAAGTGAAGATGCAACAGTAGCCCCCGAGGCAGGGGCTGGAAGGAAGATGCCGTGGAGGTTGAGACGGAACGATGTCATCGCCTAGTCAAGGCCTTGAAGCACATCCGCTACTGAGGATAGTCTTGTGGAGAAAGGTAGCGGAGGGAACCGCAATCGAAGTGATGGGACAATGGCAGCCCCGGGGCGGAGGCTGAGGCAAAGCCTTGAAGCGGAGGGCAAGGCAGGATGAACAACCGCCTGTCCAGAGGTAGGGTGCAGAGGCGGGAAGTTGGGATGGCAGTTGTTCCGAAGGAACGGCGGACGGAAAACCTTCCGAAGGAAGGAGGGATAACGGTGGTAAACCCTGTGAGGGCGGATGAGTTCTATCCTCAAGGAAGGAGCAGTTAGCGTAGCCATAAACCGTTGTAGAACAACGGAGGGGCCAAGGCAATCCTTCTGAAGAGGAGAGGGAGGCATATGTCCGCTGGGCGTGGGTGCAAAAAATGAAAACAACATCATGGGAGGACGGCTAAACGGTCGTCCGAGGACCGGAGGTTCAGTAAAAGCTGAAAGAAGGTCTGTGCAATAGAATGTGTGGATGAAGACGTCGTGGAGGGACATCATACTTTTTTCATAGAAAACAGTAGGTTGTGAAAGGGTCCACCCCAAAAGGGCAGCGCAAGGGCAGTGCGCAGTGAGGAAGAGGACTGAAGACAAGGTAGCACGGATGGGATATAGCACTTTGTCCAAAGAAAACAGCAGTCAATGCTGTAGGGAGGAGAGGTGAAGGCCGATAGAAGGCAACGAAGCAGTCCATCCGAAAAAAATGCTTCGTGGAGGCAGCTCCTGGGTAGGGGGACTGAGGACGCGGATCGGCGCTGGGCTGATCGGACTCACCCATTGTCCGCACGCAACGCTGATGCGAGTTTGTCGGCCAAAAACAAGGCACGGGTGTTCCGAGGGATAGCAGCGTGCGGAGGGCGGAGGATCCAGACAAGCAGCCGGGACTGGCGAGGCCGGATAGCGAGAAAAAAGGGGGGAGGATATCCCCTTGCGTCCCTTTGCTCGTGGTACCACGAAACGGAGGTGGATGTTGCGGATGTTAGTGCTAGGATGCGGACGCAAGCACAGCGTCTTAACGAAGTGAACAGCGTGGCGGCTAGGGAAGAAAGGTACGTAGCAGAAGAGTGAATCCTAGCAAGGGCCATCTCGTGAACAGAAGCACCTGCGGACGTGGGCGGTAGAAAATGCGAGGAAAGCTAGTCCTGTGGATCGTCGGAGTTCTTGTGGGAAGAGGACGTATTGGTCTGTTCATCCCTGCGGATGGCTATCTCTGGCTGTAGAAAGCAGGATGGCCGGTAGAGAGGCTTGAAGTAGAGGAGGTGCATTCTGGTGGTTTTGCAAAAAGGATTTCGGTACGTAATGGCTGTGACACGTGGAGGACACGTGAAGGGTCAACGACACCTGTCCACGGAGGGACATCCCTTAGTCGACGTGGAGGATGGGACTGCAGCTAGTCCCGTTTAGAGACAGAACCGAGAACCTTCATGTCCGTGAAGGCCGAAGGAAAGCTTGCATGAAGCGCCATCCGCGGTCAGAAGGTATGCGGATGAAGGATAGCCGTGATCGTCCGCTGAATTAGAAGGTAAGCGGAGGAGGATAGGCGGAGGGTCTTCAGGGAACAGCTCAAGAGCGAACGCACGCGGCGAGCGCCCTAGGAATAATGATGAGGATCACCGCTGCGCGAGGGTTTATATGGACAACCGGCACATGCGTGGTAAGGTACGAGCCAGGCAGGGAAGCAACTTCAACTTCTAGGGTATACAGCAGCTCTGATGGGGAAACTGCTAGCGTAAATAAGGTAATGTATATTTTCCCCAGTTAGGTCAGCAGTTTTTGGTGATCCTACCGTTTCAGGGCAGAAAAATGTACGACCCCTTCACCCTCCCTAGAAAGCCGTAAAAATCAATGTCTTCCCACTCATGAAGGCCTGAAAAATCTATGAAGCCCCCCCCCCCTGATTTCTTCAGCACCCCCTCTCCCCCGGTGATAAATAATGATCGTCGCCCCTACAGGACTGCACGATACAAGCTGTTTAATGGAACTTGAAGCTTGCCGTAACAGCACTTATATGTACATTGGAAATTATTACATAAAAGGGGTACACACACTTAGTTTTAAATAGGCTTATCAAGTCATAGGGGGTTCCCAGATACGCCACTACCTCAGGAAAAACTCCTTTCTTTGTAGCCTAGCACTAGCATAAAAAAAAAAAATGGGGATTCTTAGAGGAGTTCATGAAAAATCCTATGCTTACAGTCTCGAAAAAGATCGTTAGATTTCGTACTGTGAAACTCCATTATAAACGAACAAAAGTCACCAGAAAAACGCACACTTTCACAACAGAAGACACTCACACTGTCTAGCGAATTTTCGATAGTTTACTACTATCTTCCTCAGGCCTTAAAGTTAGTTTGGTGTTTACATCCCTGTTGTTTTCACCGTTGTCGTCTGCTCGTTCGTTGCCATGCTCGAAACTTGGTGCGTTGCGTAGCTTCCCGATTTTTGCAGGCCCACCACGCGAGTTGCGTAGCCTCCCGATTTGTCCAGGCCGATCCAGCGAGCTTGCCACGTGAAGTCCCCACTTCCTACACAACTGCCTGGAATGTTCCCAGCCGATCAGATGTGAAACTCTCGGGTAGGAGGGGCCTTGAATGTTCATAAGAGGAATTCCTTTGGCTTCATGTTGACTAATGGCAATGGATTCAAAGCACCGGAGGTGTCTATCTCGTGCCATGTTGGACTTGATCAGTGTACTAGTGTCATGCCACCTAATCTTGTGC